>PVJI01016668.1:0-37683 GCA_004026765.1 Micronycteris hirsuta | reverse complement strand
GCAATGCATGCAAAGGATTATTCCTTACGTAAGCAAAAATGAAACTGAGTCTGGATGTAAATATTGCTAATATGCAGTCAAAGTATTTTCATATATTTGAATGAAGAATTAAAATTTGCTTTGTTTCTTTTATTCCGACACAATGAACATGTAGTCAGACAAAAGCAGTAGTTGAAGTGGTATTAGCAACCTATAAAGTGTTTTTGTTTGTTTATTTTTTACTTTTCCTCTGCTGACCATTGCCCTTAAAACAAATAGAGAAAAGCATAAAGCCTCTCTTTTCTAAGTTTTACAGTGAAATGAAATAGTTGCAAATAGTTCCCAGGAAACCAGAATTATTGCTGTCAAAGAAAACCAGATGCCCAATTACCAGTGTTTCATATTTCTGAACACAAGTAAATATGAAGTGTGACCCAAATTCATTTGTGCATCGAAGTTGGAAATACACTGGGATTTTCTTTTCTGTGAGAAAATAATTCTTTATAAGAAAAAGGATGAACTGGATTTAATGTGGTTTTACTACTGCCATTGCTGTCTGGGGTAAATCTTCACATTTTTCTTTTAAACCAAAAAGAAAGCACTAAGTCACAGAAAGAGTGAGTGAGCGCTTTTATATGAGCATGAGGTCTCATTCAGTAGGAACTTATCTACAAATTCTATGAACAAGGAAGGACATGAAGGTCTGTATACTAAGTAGCTAATTCAAAGCAAAAGGGAAAGAATGTTGTCAAAAACATTCTTTGGATTCTAGCACGGTCATTACAAAACACCAGGAGCAACTTCAGACACAATGCAATAATGCCCAATCTTTACAACTTGCCTTAGCTCGTGGAAATAATTGCAACCTCACTCCATTTTGTTCCTGACACTTCCAGAAAGTAGTACAACTTTTATCTTATTTTAATACACACCAGCCATCCAACTAAATGATGTCATTTAATCCCAGTTATAATGAACAGAATATTATTATTCTGAAGGAGGCAGGGAGAAAATTCTGAACTACACGATACCTTTATATAAAAGCCCACACAATATATCTTTTTTTTAAAGGCTGCTAAGTAAGACAACAAAAAATTTCCTCAGCAAGTCCACTTGCATAGCCCTTTATCTCCCTTTGCAATCTCTTGAAAATGAAAGAAAATGGGGGTACTTCTGAGGTTGTATGAAGGCAATGCAGTAGAAAAAAATGGTGAAGAGGGGAAAATGCCTTACTTACATTTACTGGGTTCTTGGCCAATGGCCTTTGTTCAAGATTCTGCTGGAGGCATTCGGGCTGTTTCTAGGCACACTCGGCTGACTTCTGATGTACTGTTGGGGTCCGGCTCAATAAAGTAAGATGGTTCAGGGCCACAGGGATGCCACTGCAATTTCCTGCTTCTGCATTTTGTCTTTTGTTTTTGACTTCAGAACAATCAGTTCTCAGAGAGCTATTATCCACACTGACAAATGAAACTTGATGAGCTCTGCAGGGCCCAAGAGACACACCATCAGTTCACTCGTTAAGCAATGGTGGCCTCTCTTTTAAATTAGGGAATTTTGTTGCTTCCTAAAAGAACTCACAGACAATGTAAATTTTCATTTGTTTGTCTCTATGTTTGATTGCATACTTGCAGAAGAAGAAAACCTCCTTCAACTCTAAGGTAGAGTACACTCAGAGATACTTCCTTGGTTTTCAGGGACCATATTTATAGATGTTTTCTATGGTAGAAGAAGAACCAAATCATGTGTGTTCTGTTAAAAAAACCAAAATGATTGAATTTTGTGTGAGCAAATATATCTCATTATACATGGGGTAATATTTGTTCTCATTCATTCTTCTGTAATTCATCATTGCCCAACTTTTGTTTCAAAATTGATTTATGTCATTTTGTAAAAATACCCAAATGGAGTGGGCCTGTTTTACACGGAAACAGGTTTTGAGATAAATATTCAAATGAAAGTGAAATAATAAAAAGTGTTATTATGAAAAATAATAGAAGATAGAGGAATTGGGAGTTGGAAATGAATTAAGGTCAAAAAGAATGCAATATCTAGCAAAGTCTGCAAATCTTCAGACTTGTCCATTCCATATTCAAACTACTTCTAATTCTTTTTCCTAGTGGGTAATAAAGAGAACATTCATTTGTAGATCAATTTGCATACTAAGTACCAGAGGTCCTTCTAATTTGTTTTAGTAAAGGTACCACATCTAAAACAGCAATGTGGGCAAGTGGTCACAGAATCCTTTGGGGGACGTTTGGAGGAATCACCACCAAATACACTTACCGTTGTATAAGAGGGTCCTACCTAATGTACATTCATATCCTCTTTTAATGCATGGCCTCTTTTTCTTAGAACTACCTAAGGGTTGGCGTCTTGTGCTTGCATTTTAGTAATTCAGTGTTCCTGTTCTCTAAAAGTTTAATGCTGTCACTAGTGTCTACTGTTCTGGAATCTTACTATACTCATTATCACTAGAGAGTCCAGTTTCATAAGTACGACCTTGATCATTAACCTTAATCTATAGAGGACAACTCACACCAAGCTTTATAATGCCAGCATCTCTACCATTAAAGTAATCCTAATAACTGTAGTAAAGGTTGTGTCTTCTGAGGCTGATTAGAGGGAAAAGACAAGTGGAGGAGGAGGTTGAGGTTATTGGGTCTTTCATAATTGATCCATCTGGAATAACCACCTCTCAGGCCATCTTCATTATTCCTCTCCTAGGGCATTTCTGGCAATACTGCTTCACTTTATATAAACTACAACTTTTTTCTAAGCTTTGAATAGCCATCTCCATTATAGTCATTATTATAATCAGATCAATAATCTTAAGCATAAGCTTGGTGTTTAGAGTAACAGAACTACTCTAAATGCAAAACTTCAGCATGTCTCCTGTGCTAGTCACAGGTCAAATAGGGAAAGAGTAGGACTCTAAGACTTGGAAGAGGTACATCTAAATAGATTCACTAAAGAATATTAAACCGCTCGGTCTGCTAGAATGCCTTGTTATAAGATAGCAAGGATAGAATAGGTTTGAGGACCACACAAAAGACTCAGTTATGGTGGATGCCTGGCAAACTGATGACTTTCCATCCTCAAGACCTGACAACTACCTCTCCTAGCTATGAAAATAACAGCTAGGCCAAGTCACAGGACAACCGATTGGGAAAGACAGACCTTGTTTCACAAAAATAATAAAGGAATTGTTTCTTGAAAGAGCTATAGGACCACACTAACATGTGATAGAAAAAGTGGCAGATAATGCCTGAGAGTGGATCTTGAGAGTGTTTTTCTCATAGAGGAGTAGTGAGGTAGGACCAGGAAGGAAAGGGGGCAAGTAAGGCTGCATTATCAAGCAAAGTCTTGTTAAAGTTAAATCCAGTGCAATTTGAGAGAAGAGTTGTGGAAATAGTATAGCTCCCATCTCCAAATCGTCTGTCATAGAGAGAAAAGGTATGAATTATTTATACCCTTATGTCCCACAGGTATTGGTTAAAAGTTGCCTCTCTTAATTAAAAGGAATGTGTAAATTTCCAGGCAAATTGGGCTCTCTGCGGGCAAAGGTAATGTGGTTGCTAGCAGCCTGACAAAAACCACACTGATGTTGGCTTTTAAAATGAAAGCACTATTGTGTATTGAGCATAAGGACGTTCTCAGGAATTCAATGCTACATATGCAGAGCATTGAGGGTATTGGTCACAAATCCTTTTTGTTATGCTCCGAGGCTACATAGAAATTTACTCCTATATTCATAGTGTGGTGAATTTACATTACAAATTGCAAAGAATGACCATGAGAATAACAAATACACTGTCAATTGGTTTCATAGCTATTTCCAGTGGTTCTGATGGGTATGTGTGAATGTTACAGAGCAGGGCCGGGACACCCAACAATATCCCAACCCCGCACCAGGTTCGTTATGCTCGCTGCCAATGGAAAGACGTCTCTCAATGCCAGAGACTGGTGGAAAGGAAAGGAATTATTTATTTACAAGTTATACAGGCTTGGAGTAATGACTTAATGTCTCTTTTAAAATACTAAAGTTCTTTGGAATACCCACAAACACACACAGTCCTTCTCCCCTTTGCCCAGTCCAGGGTACCGTATCTCAGAAAAAGAAGTAGAAGTCCGTGATTCAGGCAGATCCTCAGTTCTGACACCATCCACTGTGTCACCACCACGATCTCCAGTTCATCCAAAACCCCAGTTAATCCAAAACCATGTGGCACCTCCTCATGACCCACCAGCAAGAGTCCTTTCACCCCTTTTCTTCCAGGCAAAGTCTCTCCTGCTTCCTAGGCCGTGTGCCAAAAGAGGCCACCCAAAGCCACGTGGCCCTCTCTCTGTGTCTCTCAGGCCAAGGGGTCCCCACTCCTCCTCGTGGTCCAGAGAGCCTCATGGCTGCCGTGCCTGGGTTTAAATCCCTGCGCCAATCGCCCTCTGCAGCCCCATTTCCGACTCCTCCTTCAATCAGCTACACCTGCCAGCACTTTACATTCTTTCAGCTTTTCTGGGCTGCCATGGTACTGTGGGCAGGTGTGGCCCCATGGCATGGAGCCAAGCATCTCCAAGCTCTCACGCAGGTGCTCTGTCCAGGGGGAGTTGCCTCCCAGTTACTTCTTGGGTGGCAGTCACTTCCATCCCCCTGGCTCAAAGCATGGCCACAGGCATTTAACATATCTATGCAACCAGTTAAAGGTTACAGATATGTTAAATGACCATGTCAGAGGTTAGCTGCAAAGCTGCTGCCATACAAAACAGTTCTGCATGGCCCTGCTCCCTGTGTCCCATCCTCCCCAGTTCAGACTTGTGGGGGTGAGGACATCCTATACATATTTTTCTAATATTTCCTGGACACCTTGGGTTCTGGACCCCATTACAAATCCCTATTTGGGCCCACTTCTTGGCTGCACCCTGTTACATGAAGAGTAAGCCATTCGCCATTTACTAGCAAAAATGTGGGTGATTAGCCCAGAGCTGGGTCTTGGTAGGCAAACTGCAGCTGTGGAATAAATCTGCTTGTTATTCAATGTGAAGTCTTTATGTGATTAAGGCCTGATTAATTCTATGGACTGACACATGTAGTAATCGGCTTTCTGAGAAAACTAGATGAAGGATGAGGGTCGGCAAAGCAATGGGTTGTTTTCTTCAGGAGAAATGGTAAATAAAGGAATCAAATCAGGAGAAATGAGGTCTTAGAGAATAGGCACCATTCCTTTTTAAATATTGAACAAAAGACACATTTAGTAGAAAATTAAACTATTCTTTCAACATGATATGAAAATTGTAAATTTCCTAAAATTTATACCCAATCACTAGTGTTTCAGTAGACAACATCGTGGGCACATATTTAATAAAATTATGTTATAGATTCATTTATTTTAGATATAAAACTAACTTAAATTACATAATAAGAGAAAAGGAAAAAATACGGGAAATAAGGACTATTGCCATGGGAACACTATGTACTTCAGAATGCCTGGTCCAAAGAGAACAAAGGGGCACATGAACCAGACCGGTACATCTCACAAAATGCAGCTGGACTCTGTGTTGAAGAGCCCCAACTGACATACATGTATATAATAAGAATATAAATAATTGTTGTGGAAAGCCACTAAGATTTGGAATATTTTGTTATTACAATAGCAGACTAATATAATAGATTGGTCCCTTAAATCTGAATATTCTACTGCTTTTATACCCACTATATATTCTGATACTACAAAAAATATAGCAAATCTTTCCAGAAAAAGCTTTATAGACCTACAGGACAGATTGGTTAGGGTCAGAAAAACTGAGCTTTTAATTGAAATAAGCTGTTGTATTTCAGTTCTACCTTTTAAACCTGAAACATCAATGACCATGAACATCATTCCAAATCTCTGAACCTCAAGGGAAATGCCAGAGAAGATGACCTCTGAAATACCTTTAATTTCAATATCCTGTGATTGCTTGCATCATGGTCTTTGTTAAAACTTGCTGCTCGGCTGTGTGAGTAACACAAAGTCCAAGTCCGAGGGCAGGATGCTAAATGCAAGAGCCTCACTACCTACTCTATTTCTCAACTTCACTTTAGTGAAATTTAGGTGTATATAAAGCAGCTTCTCAGAGGTGATTTGTAGAAGTCGTGGCTTCCAGTTATCAGAGTAACACAGGCAAGTAGGTAAGAATAAGCAAGTTGCCATTATAATTAATAACGAAGAAACAGCAGGGTCGGTAAGGAAAAGTGTTTCTACTGACATCCACAGAGCAAATCACATCAAGGATGGGTGGTGCTAAACCTGGCACTGTGCTTACAGCCTTCGTGGTGGGCTTTCCACTCTTGTGGGAAGTAGAGCCTGATCAACTCAACATGCTTTGAATAACTACAAGTACGGATTAAATGCAAAGATGAAGGTGCAGGGCTGTTCTTCACATGGAGGTGATACCCTGCTCTCTGCCCCTGTCACTATCAGAATTAAATTATTCTGTCATTTTCTTCAACTGGAATATGACTTGAAGAGTGTCAGAAAGCTTCTTTTTCAAACCATCTCCCTCACATTAGCTCATAAAAATAACTCAACTAGTGCCACTGGTCTATTCCGAACATTTTCTGTAAATCACTTCTTGAAGGATGAATTCCATCATTTTGTAGCTATGATAGAGTAATAGAAATATTCCTAAAGTCGCATATTATTGAAGGTTTCCTCCTTTATTTCTGTCCTCCAATATACAGTTGTGCTTTAGTGATGGCCAAATGAATTCAAATTCTTCAGCTTCTCCTAATTCAAGTTTAAATTTCCTTTTCCAACTACCTTCAAAGTCCAACTATTTTTCTATATGTATTAACTCTAGGTGTAGGTTAGACATAGTTTTGAATTATAGTTTATATTGTAAAATACACATTTCCTTTTTTTATATATAAAAGTTTACTCAGATAATGTCCATTCACTATAGCATGTTAGATAATGTAATTACTATCAAGGGGGTAAAAAACAGCAGAAAGGGGAAAAGAAAGTGAAAGTTTGCCATTTTAATTATAGTGTAAGGAAAAAATCTTGTAGTACCAGTAAATGGCATTTGAATCAAAGTTTGAGATTGTGAGAGAGTGAGCCATATGTTTGTTTGGAGAACATGCCAGGGAGAATTACTGCAAATTGAAAAGGCTCTGAAGCGAGCACCAGCCTTCTGTGTGTATTGTCTAAGATGAAATGAGCATAGGGGAGTCAGAGAGATGATAGACAGATAATGAAGGGCCTCGAAGAACATCATAAAAAATGTGTTCACACTCATAGACACAGACAGCAGTGTGGTGATGGCCAGAGGAAAGGGGCGTGGGGCTGTGTGGAGGTGGGCAAAGGGAGGGAAACAGGGACATCTTTAATACTATCAACAATAAAAATAAAATAAAATGAGATGGAAAGCCTTGGAGAGTTTTGAGCAGAAGAATAATGTAATCTGATTCAAGTTCTAACAAGGTTATTCTAGCCATTGCCCTGGTCATTGATCTAGAAGGGCAAGGGCAGATGGCAGGGAAATTAGTCTGTTGCAGTGATTCCAAGTGACAGAGAAGGGTGTCATGGAGAGTACAGTTATTAAGACCGGATCAGGCTCTCCAGAGATGCTGAAGCTAAAACCAACGTGTTTCTGGTCATATTGGACATGGCTTATATTTTTACTTACATGTGTGAAAAGTGAAAACAAAAAAAAACATTTTGATCTTACAACTGGCAGGACAGAGTTTCCATTGACTAAGATGACAAGACAGTGGAAAGGACATACCTGAAATTCAGGTTTGATTCAGTTACACTTGAGATGCCTAATAGACCTCCAAATAAAAGTAGAATAGGACATTTAAATGCAAACCTGTAACTCAGTTTGCAAATACAAACCAGAGGTATGAATTTGGGAGATGTGACCACATACATGATGTTCAGAGCCTTAAGTTGGTGAGATCACTAAGAGATGAGTATGTAGATGGAGAGAAAAGTTTTGATCTACGTCAAAAACTGGTGACAGATCACAAGATGAGTAATAATTAATAACTATAGAATTTATCAACATGAAGGTCATCAATAATGTTATTAAACAGTTTGGTAGTGTATAATAATGAAAGGCAAATCATGGTTTTAAAAGGTAGAAAACAATTGTAAGACTGAATCTTAAGAAGGCAAGTACAGTTATAACTCTTGACATGGTGCATCTTGCATAAACATTCTCCCACTACATTTACCAAACTGAAGTCAACTTCCGGCATGTGATTCTCATAAACATGTGTTTGCCCTTCTTTGTAACTCTGATCACATTCTTTCTCCTATTACGACCATCTACGCTCATCGAGAAGAGCACTGTGCCATGCACAGTTAGGCTGTATTTGCGTTCCCATGACTATTTTATAACCACCGATCTGTACTTCTCAATCCCTTCACTTTTTCACTCAGTCCCCCAATCCCCCTCCCCTCTGGCAACAATTAGTTTATTCTCTGTATCTATGAGCCTATATATGTTTTGTTTGTACATTTATATTGTTCTTTAGATTCCACATATAAGTGAAATCATATGGCATTTGTCTTATTCTGACTGACTTATTTCAGTTAGCATAATACTCTCTAAGTGCATCCATACTGTTACAAATGAAAACCATGAAATTGTTAATTGAATTTATTGGGTGACATTGGTTCACAAAACCATACAGGTTTCAAGTGTACAACTCAATTGAACATCATCTGCACACTGCCCCAAGCAAAGTTTCTTTCCGTCTCTATTTTCCTTCCCTTTGCCCACCTTCACTTACCCTCACCCCCTTCCCTCTGGCTACCACCACTCTATGTCTTTGCGAGATATCTCACAAATGAGGAATATATATATCTATATACATTCCTTCAGTTTTCTGTCCTCCGGTCTCCCAAGTCCCTAGCCCCTCTGACAGCTGTTAGTATGTTCCCTGTGTCCATGCCTCTGTTTCTATTTTGTTTGTCAGTTTATTTCATTCATTAGATTCCACATATATATGAGATCATTTTGATGTAAAAAAGATAGAAGTAAACATGCATGGTATTGGAAAAGCAAGTCAGCAGAAACCAGGAATGTTCTTATCAGGACTTCAGGAGAGTAAGATACGGAATAACAGCCCTGTGATCCTAGGCAATGGAGACCAGGGTGGAGTTGTGAAGCAGCAACAAAGAGCGTTATGTAAAGGATGTAGCAAATGCCACTTAAATCGCCCCAAATTTTCTCTTATTCTCCAGAGGAATCAGACTGCCTGAACCTTAGACCTGCAAAGTGAAGATATTCACACTGATGGAGGATCTATTGAGACAGAGTTTAATAATGCACGATGTTCAATTCCAAGAATGAAAAATTATATAACTTTTTTCTTGCTTGCATTGCTTTACAAAGAAAATTCAGATATTTATTTTCTATAACTTTTCATGTAATCTATCATAATTAGTATAATTTAGGATTATCAAAGCACTATACATAGTGAAATCACAACCCTTCTGAACTACATATATATTTCATGCGCCCACTAGAAACTTCTGTGTGTGAGTGTGCATAGGGTTGCACACATTTATGTGCGTGTAAGGAAATATATTCAACAATAAAAATGGTTTTCTCTGGGTAGGAAAATGATAAATTATTCTCTTCTTCTTTTCTTTTTTGAGACAGAGAGTTTCTAAATTTACCACAATAGATATATTTTACTGTTAAACTCAGAGAAAAAAGGTTACAAAGTGAATATCTAATAAAAACTGTAATTTATTACAGAGAATATTTTTTTCTCAAATAGCCAACTCTGTAGAAGATAACATAGTTTACATATTAATTGATTTGTTCTGTATTCTCATTTAATTATGAGGATAAGATATTCCTGGTAAGGTCCCTGGTGAATTGTATAATTTTTTTGTTTGAGCACAAGTGTTTTAATTAATAATGAAGGTAAGGAAATGTATATTATTTTGAAAAAGTATTTCTGTGGTGTGAGGAAGACAAATTATATATTTTATATATAGAAAAGCCCTGGCCTGCTGGATCATTTGATTGGCTCTTCCTCCCATACACACATACACACACAAAAAAACAAGGTTGTATGTTCGATTCCCCATCAGGGTACATACATATGTTGTAAGTTCGACCCCCAGTTGGGGTGCAGTGGATTGATGTTTCTCTCTCACATCGATGTGTGTGTGTCTCTCTCTCTCTCTCTCTCTCATCAGTGAACACAACCTTGGTGAGAATTAAAGTTAATTAATTAATTAATTATAAAAGAAGAATAACAATAAGACAACACTAATGCATATAGATGAGAAACTAACACATATAGTCCTTTTGCTCTTTATTCTGTAAATCACAGAAAATAAAAATTAGGTACAATTTGGATAATAAACAATGAAGACAAAAGTGGATCTGCTGGAATATTAAAATTTTCCTTTCCTTCTCTATCTTTTTCATAGCTCCCTTAAACATTAATGTACTTAAAGAGCATCTCTCAATCAAGTAATAGCTACAGTCAGATTTTAATAAGACGGTAGAAACCAGTCCCAATGTCTGACATCAGTAAGATTTCATCATACTGAAGGCTCATTCTCCTTATAGCATATGAAGATTTCTTCTCTAGTTCTTCAGTGACATGACAATTTTAACTAGGTTGCTTAAAGGCAGGAACAAAAGAGACTAAGTTTAATTATATGGTTTTATGTCCCTTGCAGCTGTGCCCCATTAGCTACTGAGCAATGGGAAACTTCTTTGTAATCTTTGACCCTCCCACCAATACAGCCCTGGGAAAACTGGTAATTACAATCAATTATAGGCCACAGAATGGTGAAAGAGACACTTTTTTTTTCTCTTACAAAAATCTATGAATTAATTTTATAGTCAAACTATAACTCTTCAATTTCTGGGCCTGAAGCTACTAAGAAGTTTAAGATACATGGTTGTCTTTAATATTGTAATAGGATGCTAAGAATTGTGTTGTTGTCTAACTCTAATTTTTATCATTGGAAGTTGATTTTGGAGGGTAGGCATATTTTCATGTATTTTGGGCATCAAGAGCATACAAAGCTTCTTGAAATCTCCATGACAGAAAGAATAATAAAATCATGCAAAACTTAACTACATTTTAAAATGCATTTACTGTATTAAGGTATTCAAATCTCACCATAAACTTAAAAAGTAGGTACTAATATTTACTCTCGTTGATATCTGGGTAAAATGAGGCACAGAGCAGAGAGTATTTCCTCAAAGTTACAGTTAGAAAGTGTTGGCTCAAGGAATGATACTCAAGTCATTTAGGTCAGAGTTATTTATCCTCCTAACCTGTGTGCTCTACTGACGCATTGCCTAGTGGGATCTTTATGGAACTATAAAACATTCATAGGAAAGGACCAGAGTAAAAAGAGGAATAAACAGGTAGAGACAGCACTTACTACACTACTGAACAGCCCTCAGGGATCAATAATTCCTTATTGACTGCCTCTTCTCTCATTTAGCTTTAAAAGGAATGTGAATTTCCACTAATGATGTTGTGATTTATCAGATTCTCATCACACACCCACTACAGTGTAATAAAGAAAAGCCAAATGGTTTAGTTTAAGTGCCTAAAGATTTTATTTTCCAATGTATCTCTGACCAATGCAGCACTAAGTAGATGGTAGAGCTCTGAATAAAGAATGGAGAAAAGAGATAGCAGTAGGTGTTTTGGGACACTTTCTTCCAATTTGATAGGAAGAAAGAATTATCTCTTAAACAGTTGGAAGTGCTTTGGATATAATAAACTAAAGAAAGCTTATACGTCCTCCATCACAGGACCTGCCTCATAATTTTCACAGTCAAGTGAAAAATGAAAATGCAGAGCCTTTTGTTCAACAAGTGCTAAGAATTTCAAGGCAGTAAGAGCAGAACATTCAACCAGGCATGGGCCCTTCTGAGCACCAGTTCTTGTGCGACTGTGCAGGTTACCACCCATGAAGCTGACCTGGCTCTCTGTCACTGTTAAATGTTGACTGTCACTCATCTGAGACCAGAGACCACCCTTACTCACTCAAGCCTAAATAATGTAACTTTTCCTAAGGTCCCATCTGTTCCTCCCATCTAACAGTACAGGACATATCCTTCTCCTATGGAACTGGTACCTCCAAGACCTGTGATCAGAGAAGTGTTTTCCATCTTATATAAGTCTCCTGCACACCAAGCTAGATTTGTTCCTATCAGGTGTATACCATTGAGACAGACCAGCCGTCCATTACTTCTTATTCTCAGGCCTGGCATGTCCTGCAGGTACTGACAGAGAGAATAATCCAAAACTCAGTTCACCCTCCCTCTTATTCTCTATGGCTTCATAAAAATTTGTTTTCCAAGTATGGTGTAGAAAAAACTTTTCTCATTATTCCCTTCTTCACAAAAAACTGAATGATTAAGATAGCTCTATCGATGAACTTCCATGCTTCGATTTGCCAAAAACTAGAAATAAACTTTGTAAAAGGTCAGTTCCAGAAAATGCATTTTAAAAGGCAGAAAATGTTATGATGGTTGAATGTATCATCATTCTAATATTTTTTTCTGTATTGCTGTAAAAAGTGAGCTTGCCCAAGGTTTTTTCTTAGGGCCATTTCTACGTAACCTTTTTTTTTTTTTCATTTTTGACAGCACTTTTGTGGAAGGTTTATCTTTTATTAGATTTTAGGTCTCCCATCATCATGCACTGCAGAATCCTTGGGGGCATGTTGAACTTTTATTCTACTGTTGTCTCTCTCTCTCAAAGCCTTATCACTATCATTTCTTTGAAAGTCTGTCCCCAGCTTAATATCTGAAGGTTAGCCTCTGATAGAACATTTTAATCACACCAGCAGAGAATTCAGCCAGCAATGTTACTATTCCAGTCCCATTCTTACGAGTTTAATTAGTTTTGTGGGGTTTTTTTATGTATATATATATATAATCAGGGAGTCTTTGGCTGCTAAAGAGAATTTATTGATAATTATTTAAATTCTTGCCTACTTTTTAACAATGTATCTTAATGTTCTCATAATTAAATAATTAAATGTAGTGCTAAGAGAATAATTTAAAAACCCAACTTGACTTATTCTCTTGCAGTCCCAGGTACTTTGGGAGCCCGAGGACTTCAGCGCAGACAATGCCAAGCCCAAAAACCACACCACACACAGACAGTCCCCAAAATGGCACAGAAATGTCATCAAGTTACCCTGATTAAAAGATGTAAATCTGCTGGGGAAGTAGACCCCCAGGCTCCTGAGGACAGGAAGGGCCTGAAGAACATACAAGATACCACCACCAAAGCCAGGAGTGCACATGTTGAGGCTATCAAGCTCCTCGTAAACCCATGGGGGTCAAGTCCAAGACCCCAAATGGCAGCAGATGAAAGCTCAATCAACTTGCCCAGATTGCTCACTCCAAGTGGGGAGGAGAGCTCATGCTCGCATTGCTGAGAGTCTGAGTCTTAGGCTCTGCCACTACAATCCAAGGCCAAAGCTTAAACAAAGGCCCAGGCTGCAGTTGCCAGAGTCCAAGGTCAAACCTCAAACTAAGGCCTAGACTGCAGCTGCAGATCAGGCTCAGCCTCTGCCTCAGACTCAAGCTGAGGCTCCCAAATGTGCCCAGGCCCCCACAAAGCCTCCAGAGGAGTGGCCTTTGTCTGAGGACTCAACGTGAAGACTCGTGTGACCCCTGAGCTGCTGCGTCTGCACAGGGCTGACATCCTCTTGTGCTATTTGTACAAAAAACCTGAGGCAAGATTGTTAAAAAAAAAAACTTGATTATTTTTACATGTGTTAAAAATATAAACTCATATTATATAATAAAATAATTATGTTAATTTCTCTGCAGCTTTGCACCTGTTTTCTAATGTGGACCTAAGTATCAATAGCATATTACATATTTTCTTTAGTAAATGGGTACCACTTAGATTTTTAAAAAGTGCTGAAAAATCACATTAAAATCATGCTTTCAGAAATATCATTGTACTCTTTATGCCAAATTTACATGTTATTTAAATTAAGCAATTTAATAATAATTAAACATTTATGTTTTGACCCTTAGGGTAGTGGTAGCCTTTGAGGCTCATTAGCAGAAGAACACACAAAACTGGAATGGTGTAAAGGAAGATTTATTTTCTTTGTTGGGCTCCAACTAATTGCAGTAAAATAAATCTAGCACTTTTGCCAAATTTCATGGAAGAGTAAGCAGTCCAAACTACAGTCTTTTGATGTGGTCATGTATCTATTGCCAAGTTGCTTTTTAAAGTTCCCAAACAAACATGTCTGCCAATTAAACAATATGAAAAAGGAAGGAACTTCTTGTGCCCTCATGCCATTTTCTCATTAATTCTAGGAAATGACTCTGGGAATTCTTCCCATTATTATCCAATAGATTAAATGGTATCTTCCCCATTTGACTCAGGTAAAGGTGCCAAGTTTACTTTCACCTTAGATTCTATACTCTTTGAATGAAGACCAGACCAAACAGTGCCCTTTGAGGTTTCAGATATCTTTCTCCATAATGCCATCTATTAGAGAAAGGCTTGAGGAAAGGTCAGTTTTCCCCCAGTGTAAAAGAAAATGCTGCTAATTCATATAAAGCCACTTCTTGCTGCTTAGGAGTATTTTCATTTCAAGATTTGTTGTGATAATTTTCCCATAAAATAGACTTCAAATACCAAATAACAGAATGGAGGTATATTCATAATTAAGTGTCATATACTCCAATATTAAATTAATTTTATTTAAAACAATGCAGTTTTGAAGTATGGGGTAAGAAATCAATAAATGAGGTAGAGATAGCCTCTATTAGTCAAAAATCTAGCAGGAAACAGCACAATATATTAAATGAAGAGAATATAAAGAAAAAAACTATTTGCCATGTCATGGCCAATAATAAGAAAATACATAAGATGCTATGAAGTACACAATGGCAAAAAACAATGGGTAACCTTGAACGTCTCTAGGTTTATAAGGATAAGGAGATGCAGTAATATAACCAGAATTTGGCAAATGCTGTAGCCCTGGGAGAGAGGCCCCATGATAGGAATTCTGACTGCAAGTAAAGGAACACAACTCCAAAACCACAGCTAGTGAACAGCTGGGGAGGACAAAAAGGACCAAAGGCTTTGCCTTTCTCCGTTATCTCCTAATGACACCTTTCATTTACTAGAGCAAAGGGGAAGCAAGAGTGAAGCGTGCCCTATAAGATTAGGACTTCTGACCTTACAAGAGATTGGGGAAGCACAGAAAATTTATCTGTGAGAAAGTAAAGCAAAACCAGTTCCCAAATATTACAGATTTTCAACTTGGAAACTGAACCCTGTATTTCAACACATATATATTTTTTCCAGCATTCCTCACACCTTTTTTAAAAAAGATTTTATTGATTTATTTTCAGAGAGAGGGGAAAGAAGGAAGAAAAAAAGGAAGAAAAACATCGATCTGTTGCCTCTCGCACACCCTCACCTGGGGACCTGGCCTGCAACCCAAGCACGTGCCCTGACTGGCAATCGAACTAGCAACTTTTTGGTTAGCAAGCCAGTGCTCAGTTCACTGAGCCACACCAGCCAAGGCACATTCTTGACACTTTTTAAACAGAAGTCTGGAAATAGAGAGGTCTGACAAATTGAGAATAGTTTGAAGAAAAAGAAATTATGGATAAGGACATTAAATATTTAGGCTGTTTCTCTCTATTTAAATGAAAGCATTATTTTAATAATTATACTATTTTATTTCCTCTTCATATCACCAACACTAAGATGTCCTCTGATAATTATAACCAGAGATTTCCATTTTGATTTTAGCCCTAGAACATTAGTCTTACTTTTTAGAGATATTATAATAATAGAAATTGATCTTCCGTTAAAGAACCAGATTGGAACTTTCATTCATTTTCATAATTCCTTGCTGTATACTTATAAAAATGTACAATTCAATTGATATTTTATTTTTATTTTATCACTAAGTGTTACAATAATGAAAATGGGGAACAACTATGCAGATCCCTATTTAGAAAATTCCCATATTATATAGATCTCAGTCTAAGACTCATATTGAATTCCTCCCAGTTCAGAAAGTGCATCCCACCTTTACTTACTTTCAATAAATTTATTGCCATCTACAATAAGAATCAAACTTAAACAAATGAAAATGTTCACGTTAATACAATTGAGTAATCAATATAATACAACATAAAATATACTCTGTCATGAGAACAACACTCCCATTTTGTAGTTCTGTCAGGTCCCAATTGGCTCTTTAAATGATGCTTATTTAGCATTCATCCCTTTGAAAAATGGATCATGTGAATATGCTCCTTAGCCTTTCTGAGGAGCAGTCAATCCCAAGCTTCAAAAGAAATAGAATCAATTTATGAAACCTACTGATAATGCAATCTATGGGTCAACTTCAAGCTTATAAGGCAAGATATTGGGAATAAGGATACTGAAAAAACAGCAATCCAGAATCATCTTTCTCTAGGATTGATCAAATATTCATATTACTCTTTAAATCCTAATTTCAGATTTATCTGCAATAATTTCTATAATGCTTTCATGTAGAATATGTGTCTGCATATTTGAAACATAAATCTACCTATTTTATTTGAACCTTAAATCCTGACAAATCTATAAATAGTCTCAAAATATTTTTTTTTCAAAAACTGTGTTTTTGGTATGGAGTTAATTGCAGATACTGCTTTTATTTTAATTTAATCTTTTTAATTTCATACAGTAAAATTGAATCCTCTTTTTGTGGTACAATTCCAAAATAAGGATGCCAAATCTAACTTATCCTCCTCTTCACCCCACTGAATAATCCCCCAAAACTATCTTAATTATCCCTTTATGGTCAAATACACACCCCTCCTCACCCCACTGAAATACTCTCCACCACTATGGTTGTATCTATTCAAGAGTGTCATATAAATCAAATCAAAATCATCGGCTGCATAAACATTTGAGACTGATTTCTCCTCATCAGTAGAATGCCTTTCAGATTCAAGCTGTTGCACATATTGATGGTTTGCTGGGTTTTGTGGTGGCGATGGTTCTTAATTGCTGAGTTGTGTTCCTTTAGAGATTTACCACATTTTGTTTACTGATTCACCATTAAAAGACATGGAAACATGGTCCCAATTTGGTGTAATTATGGATAGAGCTGCTATAGACATTAATGTAGTTTTTTGGTGATCATAAATTTTTATTCCTCTGGTGTGAATAGAAGTGGTATGACTGAGTCAGACGGTAAATATATGTTTAAGCAACCACCAAACTGTTTTCCATAGTGGCTGTGTCAGGTTTCATTCTCACTGATAATGCATAATAAATATGTCTGCTCAGCATCCTCTCCAGTACTTGATAAGATCAGTATTTTTTATTTTATCTATTCTAGTAGACATGTAGTATGTTTCATGAAGGTTTTAATTTGCATTCCCCTAACAACTAATGAGGTTGCATAGAAATGGTATCTTCTTTAAGTGGTTGGCTGAATTTGCAAGTTAAATCATGTGATTGGTGACTTATTTTTAGAACTACTTTACAAATAAAATTTCTATAATAGTTATACTATTTCTCTTTTATTCGGGGTGAGATTTATTCAATTGTACTTGACAAGAAAAAGACCCAGTTCACCCGAGTTGCCAAATGCATATACCTACAGTGGTACATATTCCCTTATTATCCTTTAAATGTCTTCATAATCTAGTGGCACTACTTTCATTGCTGATACTAGTGATTTGTGTCTTCCTTTTCTTCTCTGTTAATCTTGTTAGAGGTTTATCAATTACATTGTTATTTTCAAAACATAGCTTTGAGTTTCATTGTTTTTTCAATTACATGTATATTTCAAATGATTGATCTCTTTATTATTTCCTCTCTTCTGATTAATATGAATTTATTTTATTCTTCTTTTTCTTTTTTAATCTTAGTGTAAGCTTAGATTATTTATTTAAATCTTCTCATACTATAAGCGGTTAATACCATAAATTTCCCTCTATGTTTTGCTTTAGATGCTTCATTCACATTTTGATAGTTGCATTTTCATTTAGTTTTACCTTATGGGTTATGTAGAAATATGTTGATCATTTTTCAAATTATTGTCCTATTATTTTTGTGTTCTTTTCTGGTTTAATTCCATCATGGGCAGAGTATCTGTGGTTGTTGGGTGTTGTTCATTAAATGTCCATTTGTTTCAGGTAGTTGATGGTGTTATTGATTTCTTCTATAAATTTCTGGATTTCTTTTGTCTATTAGTTCTATTGATAACTGAGAGATAAATGTTGCTATCTCCATCTAAAATTGAAGATTGGTCTGTTTCTCCTCTCAGTTCTAGAGTCTTTTGCTTCATATCATCTGAAGCAAGTATATGCATTTATATTTAGAAATATTTTGTCTTCAGTTTGCTGATTAGGATCACATCTATTCATGTGCAATGTGGGGCTCCATTCAGGAGTTTATAGACAAATGTATGAGATTTATTGCCTGAGCTTCTCTTAGTGCTCTCCTTGGTATTTAATGGTTCCCTGGATCTCCTTTACTTTCATTCAGAGAGAGCTAGTGCTTTCTTTACCCAGATCTCACACAGTTCTGTGGCCGTACCATCTCTAAAGACAAGGAGAGAAAAAAGCCACATGGGTTTGTCCCCATGCTTTCCATGCTACTGTTCCACCAATCAAAGAGAAAAGTTTGCCTCCCTCAGGGTTTTTGATCCTGTGATTCCGTAAGAATATTTTAGTCAAAGGCTCTTTTTTTGTCACATGCTTATATAATGGGAAGGTAATAGTCGCTCACTATGTTGTAGCCAGTCTATGAGAACTGTGGACAATCTACTACTAGTAGCTGCTAGCGCAAGTTCTTCCCCTGCTTTCTTTTTATATTGTGACAAGAAAATAAAAAGATAAATTAATGACATAAAATTTTAACTCACAGTTTTCAAATGCAAGTTATTTTTTAAGTTTTAAATGTATAGAGTGTTTGTTTAAAAACAACTTTGTTTACAAAGATATGGAAAACATCAGAGGGCTTTCTAATAAAATCTCTTCATTCCTAGTTAGTGAGGATCTACATATATATGAGAAGCAAGAGATTTTCACTTTTTTATGAGGGCTAGTTTTATTTTAAAGTTGAATAAGATTGAAAGCAGAACTTTAAGGCAATTAGTCTGGATATTGTAGTAATTTTTTTAATATAGTCTGGATTTTTCCTATTTGTATTAAACAACATAAATAGAAATTATAAATTAAATCTGAAGAAAAATGCTTCTTTGATAAGATAATTTAAATTTATGTACATACCCATAGAGTTTTAAATGATCAGATTTATTGTCTATCATTAAGGCAAAACTGAGACAATTCATATTTGGATATATTCATATGTAAAGCAAGTTTAAAATTTGTTGAATTAATTTGACAAATTAGAGAAATAAAGTCAAGAAATTCTTAAAATGTAAGTATTCAACTTTTTACATTTTATTAAAATGACCACCAGATTTCTAAATGTAAAATATTTTTTAAGTAGGTTAGCTACAGTTTGTTCAGAATTTGCTCAGGTTTATTTTGTGGAGTTTACAAATGGCCTATTATTCTCAACTGCCTTTCTCTACTAGTAAGTAAACCCTTACTACATCTATATATTTACAGTAATAAGAAGAGAATACCATACAATTCTTTTAAGTTTTTTATTATTTCTTTGTGAATTTTTTTCTAGATTTATAGCAGGTAATATCTTTCTAGAACCACTACAGGCTTAATGTTGGATCAGCTTATTATCCGTGAAGGAATTAGTAGGTACATGATTTTAATTCTGCTCATAGATCTTTTGAAGAGCGTGAACCTACTTTATTTCTTCTCTCAGCCAAATTCTGGATTATTAGGTAAAGTAATTGATTTCAGAAAAAAATAAGTTAGCTAAGCAGTCTTTTATTTTAAACTGCTCTATAATACAAGTTGAATAACATTAAGTTTAATACATATATTGAGATAAAATGACTAAACATTTTAGGTGGTTAATAGTATGGTTAATTAATGTCAGTCTCAAAGCTGGCACATTCTATCAGACTTAAAAAACAATTGGTCTCCATTTTTGGTCTCCAAAAAATTGGTCTCCTTCCTGTCACAGGAGATCTTACAAGTAATTTAGAAAGGAAGGGGCACAGCACACTATGGGTAATGCCCAACTTTCTGCCTGTTTTTCCTCACTTTTAATGAACAGAACATTCTCGAGATACATATTTTTTTGTTTTTATAATTTTAAAGAAGTAAATAGAAAAGTTCAACAAATATTTTATTCCTAACATTGTGGTTGTTGAAAAATGCTTGGCCTCTGGAATCCACAGAGAAATGAATTTCAATACCAAGTCTGTTGTTTTTTGTGACCTTGAATAAATCTGAGTATCAGATGTTTCAACCTAAAAGCTAATATAGTTTTATTTATATCAGATGGTCATTATGCTGTTTTTAAAAGTGGTTGAAAGCACTAAAACAATCTAGAAGAGAGCAAATAGTATATTTTTAAAAATCAGTTGAATTGATAACATTACTACCTTATTTAATAATAATTAACAAAATAGTCATTAAAGTGCAAATTTGGATATAGGCTCACACTTGGTTCACCTTAAAAGAGGCTAGCAATGTTCAACAAGAAAGAGAGTGAAGTCAGGAGTAATGAAACAGAGAGATAAAAAGGATGATAAACCTTAACCCGATTTGTCAGTGAGTTCCAAATTGAACTTGGCTCTGGCTACTTCTTGACTGAACATGATAGTAGAGAGACAATGAGTAATTAAAGTATCAGGAAATCATTAAACTTTTTTCTCTTACAACACGTACACCAAGTATTTACACGTGTGAATCAAATAGTCCTATGAATTACAAGATATTGAAGAGGTAAAAAAAACAAAAACTAATTCTATCAATCCCTTGTTTTCTCTCTCTTCATCTTCCATCAAAGAAAGCTCACAAAAATACTCATGAGAGCAAGTGGGGTTATTATACGGGCCAACTTAGAAGTATTCTAATTAACATATTAAACCATTTAAACAGTTCAGTAATTTAACTGTAATTGTTACAACATTATTTGATCAAACTCACAGTGGAGCATCATGCCACAGTTCAGCACCACTATTTATAGAAGGCATATTAAGTGTCATAAAATTGAAGTCTTACTCTTTGTAGTACTTCATTTATCATTATTGTTTATGTAGACTACGAGTAGCAACATATTTATAGCTTATGGAATCATCGCTCTAATTTTATTACATCGTATTTACCTGACACAGCTTAGCCTGTTGACCTATACTACATAGTGAAAAGAGTGGCATCTAGTGACGACTCCTTCAAATTATGTATTCAATTCGATTCTGAGGTACTTGTATCTCACCCAATTTGTATTGTATTTTTAACATTTTCATTAAGCCCCTCTGCTTCCTCAGGGCCAATGTCCAATGCCAGGATAAATTTAATAAGTAAACACCCCACTCCATATAGATACAATGCATACACTCATATATACACTCAATGCGAGTCCTTCCGGCCCTGACTATGAGCTCTTAGCAGACTTAGAGAATATTGCTTCCGATATTGACTACTTAACTGAAAAATCTTCCAATAAAGCTCAAGGACAACAGCTTCACCAAATCTCTTTTATCCCTATCATTAACACTATTATGATGTGCTGAGTCATTTTCAATTTTGTCCTCTTTTAAAAGTCACTGACACAGCAAAAAACCTGATGTTTGACAAGTATAGCTCACTATAGCTACCAAAGAGAAGAGACGTTCCTAACATCATTTTTAAAGAATGAAGAAATCTTTAAAACAATTTAAAAGCATTGTCTAAGAGGATTCTGCCAATCGTTTTTTTGTAACCAATGCCTTCGTGTTCTCATATGGAGAACACGAAGGCCTGCATTTCAAGATACTCAGTGCTCATACATTCAATGCTCACTCAACAAATACTTTTGCTTGCTGTGGACCAGACGTTACGCTGGGCATTATTTCCCTCAGCTGTCTTTGAGCTGAAGAGAAGTTCTCAAGTATATTCAGGTAGTTAGGGGGAAAAAAATTCTCATTTGAATACAAGAAACAAAGAAATGAACGTGGAAACACTACTTTCAATAAAATATTGTTTCTCATGTGATTTTTGCATACATACTCTTCTTTGGGCAAACACTTAAAAATCACATTTAAAGCTGGATAATTTGCCAGCCTCAGTGTGACAGAAGAACTTAGACCATGCTCCTCCTTTGCATTTTAACATTCTCCTAATTTCTTTTTCAACATATATTTGTTCCAGAATATGTTTTTAATGACTTCTCTGCTTTTTTATTTGCTTGCTTTTTTTTGAGGGGAAAAAAGCAAGCATGTACCCTTCAGGTGTTTCTCTTGCGGGAAGTGCCGGCTGACTGACTGCTGTTCTCAGAGGTGGCTTCCACTTAAACCCTGTGTTTCGCAGGTAGGGAGCTGGGCCAACTATAATTCGCACTACAGAAATTTTTAGCAAATTGTTCCGCTAAATAGAAATATATTACTTGAAGGATGGAAGAATGATGACAAACCTGACCCTTAAGCTCTGCTTTTAAAGGTCATTTTGGTTAAATGTAAGCAAATTGTGGTACAAGGTACCTTTTAACTTGCTGTTTCTCACTTATTATTTCCCCTCATACCTCATTATGCTAATGTAATGACTTATTTGACAGAGTAGTTTCATCC
The DNA here is from genome assembly GCA_004026765.1 of Micronycteris hirsuta. NCBI lineage: Eukaryota > Metazoa > Chordata > Mammalia > Chiroptera > Phyllostomidae > Micronycteris > Micronycteris hirsuta. Next base: position 15,022 of record PVJI01016668.1, on the reverse strand, counting down.
ATAATCTTGGAAATATATAATGGATTTAATTTTCAAGGTTATATTTTCAGAAAACTATTAATGTCCCTTTCAAAGTCATTGAGACTGAATAATGTTTCAGCAAAATATTAAATACATTAAAGATCCCTTTTAGATTTGAGTAAAGTCAATTGGTAATCTAGTTGCAATTATTTAATAGCTTTGAGTCTTGAATTGTTAAACTTATTATGAATTATCCATGCTAACCATTATCCTGACAAATTAAACTCTCTGCCACATTGAAACTTCACCAGAGACTGTCACCAAAATAAATATGGACTTTTAAACTGTCAGAGCTTTTCATTTTTAAATGTCTTTTAGATAATGATCCTTAAGTATTCAAGAAATCTTTTTACCTGAATTGAATAATATTGTCTCATATTAAAAAGTAACTTTTCATGACACCAGAAAAGTCCTAGAGGAAAACATCGGTAGGAAAATCTCAGACATTCCACGCAGCAACATATTCACTGATATGTCCCCTAGAGCAAGGGACATAAAGGAAAGAATAATGAAATGGGACCTCATCAAAATAAAAAGCTTCTGTATGGCTAAAGAAAACAGCATTAAAATGAAAAGAGAACCAACTTTATGGGAAAATATATTTGCCAATGATACCTCAGACAAGGGTTTGATCTCCAAAATATATAAAGAACTCACATGACTCCACTCCAGAAAGACAAAAAACCCAATTTAAAAATGGGCAAAAGAGCCTAGCTGGTGTAGCTCAGTGGATAGAGCAAGAGCTGGGAATCAGAGGGTCCTGGTTTGATTCCCAGTCGGGGCACATGCCTGGGCTGCAGGCCAGGTTCCCAGTGGGGGCCATGTGAGAGGCAAACATACATTGCTGTTTCTCCCTCTCTTTCTCCCTCGCTTCCCTTCTGTCTAAAAATAAATAAATAAAATCTTTTAAAAAAATGGGCAAAAGACCTGAACAGACACTTCTCCAAGAAGGACATACAGAGGGCACAGAGACACATGAAAAGATGCTCAGCATCACCTGCCATCAGAGAGATGCAAATTAAAACCACAATGAGATACCACCTCACACCAGTCAGAATAGCCATCATCAACAAAGCAACAGATAACTGTTGGAGGGGATGTGGAGAAAAGGGAACCCTACTGCACTGTTGGTGGGAATGGAGACTGATGGAGCCACTGTGGAAAACAGTATGGAATTTCCTCAGAAAACTAAAAATGGAACTGCCTTTTGGCCCAGCAATTCCACTACTGGGATTATACCTTAAGAGCCCTGAAACACCAATCCAAAAGAACCTGTGCATCTCAGTGTTCATAGCAGCACAATTTACAATAGCCAAGTGCTGGAAGCAACCTAAGTGCCCATCAGCAAATGAGTGGATCAAGAAACTATGGTACATTTACACGGTGGAATTCTATGCAGCAGAGAGAAAGAAGGAGCTTATACCATTTGCGTCAGCATGGATGGAACTAGAGAGCATTATGCTAAGCAAAATAAGTAAGGCAGTGAAGGACAAATACCATATGATCTCATCTTTAACTGGAATATAATCAACAAAAGAAAAAATCAAGCAAAATATAACCAGAGACATTGAAATTAAGAACAATCTAATAATAGCCAAAGGGGAGGGTGAAGGGGGCTTAAAAAAAAGTGACTTTGTATTTTCAGCATAGCACAAGTATTTATGTATACCATCTATACCTGCACACAGGTAACCAAACCACTCAAATTTGTGTATGATTTATTAAAATATCACCAGTCCCATATTACCATAATAATGATTAAACCTTATAATTAAGTCATAAAACCTCTTTATGGTTCTCATTAATAATCTGATCAAAAGCTTAGGAGAGAATCCATGTCATTTGGAGAAAGAATCTACTGAATTGGCCAAAGAGTCTTTTTAGTTTTTCCATAAAATAAAAGACACTTTTCATTTTCATGAATAGCTCTATTGATTTGGATATTTTGAGTTTGTCAGTTATCTCCCTCTCACATTGTATAACACTGATTGTTCTCAATTAATGTTTCTATTTGATCACTATCAACTTCAACTGGTCTACCTGACTGTGGAGCACCGTCCAGTGAGATATCTTGAGCGTGAAACTTCACAAACCACTTTTCACATGTTCAGTCATTCACAGTTCCTTCTCCACACACTGCACAAATTTTTTTTTTGCATTTCAGTTGTGTTTTTACCTTTCTTGAAATAATAAAGCATAATATGCTGAAAATGTTGCTTCTTCTTCCACCTTCAATATTGAAATAGCTACACAAAAATGTACGAATTTTGATGTTTTTTTCAAATGCATGTTTACATGACAGCTGTCACTACAACAGAACAAAATCCTTTCAAATGAAGTTAAAGACAACTAAATTCTGCTAGAGCCATTTTATGGCAAAAAACAAATGAACTTTTTAGCCAACCCAATATTAATGGTCCTGAGAAGATAATATCATTAATTCTGAGCTAGTATGGAGTCAGTTAGAATCATCATTGGTCCACATCCTTTCCTTGTACAAAGATTTAGATTTCTTATACTTACCCTGCTGCTTATCCTAGAAAATTAAATACTTAAGATATGTCAAAATATATAGTTGATATTGATGGGAGTAACTAATATCAAACATACATGTATTTGTCACAATTTTTTAAACTTTCATGCCATTCTTGACTCCTTACAAATTGTACAGTTCTTCTCTGTAGAGCCTTATTGTCTAACACATAGCACCAAACAAAACCACATAAACAGAGTACGTTAACACTCATTAGATAGCATTTAACCTGAAGAGGAGAATTAAAATTCTTCATCAGAGGTAAGAGGTGGTGAAGTTTTGGTGAGGCTGGGTACCACTTATTATGTATTCTTCTAACTCAAAGAGATTATTGCAGCACTTCAAAAGTTGAGTATGTACAAAAACTCTGTTCTTTTAAATCAACAAGACCTAAGTTTCCTGAACTTGCTGCTTTACTGCCCCTAGTATGCTAGGCTCACACATTTTCAAGATGACTCACTACCATACAAACATCCCAGGAAGTAGGAAAAGGGACGAGATGAAGTGAGGAGCCAGGAGTTGTACACATCACTGAGCTCACATCACATTGGCTGCCCCGTAGGCAATATGACCACTCTTGGCTGTATTGGAATCTGAGAAATCTGGTCTTTATTGTGGATATATGTGTGCCTGGCTAAAACATTCATACTCCTGAAACCAAAAAATATTTTTTTAAAAAAGTACAAAATAAAACAAATATGCTGTGTAATTAGAGCACCTGGCACAGACAGTTAAAACAGAAAGACAAGGATAGAAATCAGGTGGCCACAGCAGGCCATGAGAGGGAAGAAAAAGAACATTAAGAAGGTTATTTACATGTGAAAGGATGGTGCTTTGATTGTAAAGCCACCCAAACCAGCTCTGGTTATCCAATAGAAAGGGATTTATTTAGAAGGCATTGGGTGATTCACAGAACTAATAAAAAGATGGAAGAAATTGGCCAAGAGTTTTGGACAGTTTAGTATAAGAAGTGGTCTGTCTAGAATGTGTCCAGCCATGTAATATGAAGAATGGAGACATTTATTGAAGAAGATACAAGATACAAAAAAAAAAAAAAACATTTTACATAGGACAATGACGCATCAGTTCCCTTCAAAGTAGGCACCTTGGGACCTCAAACAGTTTCCCCCAATCACCATCAGCTGCCCTGTCATATTTTCCTGAATCTCATCAATGGTGTGAAATATCTTTCCTTTCAAAGGTGATTTTAGTTTGGGGAAAAGCCAGAAGTCACAAGGCACCAAATCTTGGTTGTAGAGGGCTGAGTCACCTGGGTAATTTGATGTTTCTCCAAAGAACTCTGCACAAGATGTGATGCATGAGCATGCACAGTTTCATGATGAAGTTGTGAATCACCAGTTGCCCATAGCTGTGGCCTTCTGAATCATCCCAATAGTTTCCATGGAGAAATGTTCAAGCTCAATGCAAAATCTGATGCAGATTTGTTGCTCTACCCACTCAGTCATTTTGAATGCAATGACCACACAGTACACATGCTCACTCAGTGGCATCTACCACCCCCACTGACTAGTACAGTGAAGTTGTCATCATTCATACATGTGCATTCCAGTCCACTGTCCTTGGCTGCCAGGGTACGTGGGTGTTGCACTAATGATTCTCATGATATTTTCTGGACAGACCTTGTATATCAAATCATTGCCCCGGATCAGTGTAGTCATAAAGCCACCTCTACAGGCACCTTCACTGTCAAGCATAGGTCGCTGAACTTTCATCTCTATTGCCACCTATTTATTGTAGCTCTGTGTCCCTCTCAGCAGAACATATGGTTGATTGAGCATCTGAATACACTGAACATCTGATTGTGTGTTAAAATGCAATTCATACCATGCACCATGCACTACACACAGAGAGAGAAACACATACTTTTTCTTTTTTTTTTCTATTGGGAATGCTAATTCCTGTGTAATATTTCACTCACCTAGCATGATGCTGAGTTGTACTAACCCAGTTCAGGGACCTTCCACTTAACAATTCTGATTGTGTTACCTTTGGAAATAATAAGAAATTGGGAAAATCTTCCTTTTGTAATTCTGTGCCTACAACAAGTAAAATTTATTTCTATTCTACTTTCTCTCTGGTATTTCCAGTGTCTGTCATTGAGCTAGAAACTACTTCTACGTCTTCTTAAAGATATTGTAAGCCATTTCTAACTTTCCTTAAGTTTAAAGCCTCAGATTATAAACAATGACTGTACTAAATTAAATTAGATATTCTCTGAGCTACGTAGAGTAGTCTACCTGTTCAGGACAAGGTAGAGAAACAGTAGAGCACCAAAGTAGAGCACCAAAGCTTCATAGCATACCCACAGAAACAGTAGAGCACCAAAGCTTCATAGCATACCCACTTCAACATATGCAACACACACACACCAAAGTTTCATAGCATACCCACTTCAGTAGAAACAGAAAGAGCACCAAAGCTTCATAGCATACCCACTTCAACATATGCAACACACACACACACACACACACAGATATTTTAAAGAGACAATAGATCAGAATTTTCCTTGTATTAACTCAAAGGTCTAATGGTATATATATATTTGCTGCTGCAAAAAGCTTTATTGTTTTCATTTGGTCCAATGCATGGGAGAGGGTCCCAGGGTGGTTAAAAGGGTATTTAGTGGTTTCAGGGAGAGGCTCAGGCAAAAGCCAGATACCAGGGAAATGCAGAGGGCCCCCCAAAGGCCTCTGGGCTCTAAAGGCTCCTAGTCATGCGTGAAGTGAGCCTTTCGAAGAAGTACTCGCCCATCCCAGTCTGGGGGTGATGATTTAATGAAGAGGATATTATACTACATGCTGCCATTTTGTTAGAAAAAATCTTCATAATTTAGTAGTGGATATAATGGATAATATCATTTAAAACATTCACAGAGTACATTAAGTGCATGATTATGCTTTCCTTAATATTTATTATAGAAAAGCAAATGAAATTTAATAGACAAATGCATATTTCCTTTCAACAACTCCCCAGATCATTTCCCCCGACACCAATGGGTCTGATGAGGATTTAAAATTTATTAACAAACTTACTAAATTTTAAGTATAAACACTTAAAACAAGCAAAAATATAAACTCATACTTTATAAGTAATAAAATCATCTAAGCATTAATTCTAAACCATTTGAGGCAAATCTTGAAACAGACACAAAAATAATAGCTTAGGCAAATGCTTACTTCTAGAATTAGTCTGTCAAATCCCCTACAGGAAATGATGACTTAAGCCCGATTGAAGGAGAAATCAGTGAAGTAGATAAATGGAGTTGAGCCATTCGAACAGCTGACAGCATCATGATTAAATTTGGCATACAATAATCTAGAAATCAAAACTGCAAACTAGTTAGCACCAAAACAAATTTGTAACTTTAGAAAGATCAACCTTGAAGACAAAGTCAAGAGTTGATAAACTGCACATATACACTAAAAACAATTAAAGGTGTTTCAGCCTAAAAGGAAAAAATAGTTTCTTTCAATAAGAGTTACAGGACAAAACTACAGCTTAATCCACGCATGTGTTATTGTACTTTTGTGTATATACTGTATATTTTAGCTCAACTGTGAAGGTGTAGAAGTAAAATGAAATAGAGTTCAATTAATTTTTTTAAAACTGTAAGACATAAAAGCATAAGAGCTTACCTTTGAGTTCAGAATGAAAAAATGTTAAAATGGTAAATGGTTAATAAACAACAATTGAAATATATAAAACCCATCTCCAGTGAAGTTAAATCCATTTTCTTTAAGAACAAGAGATCAATGAAAAAAGAAATTAAGCCATGCTAAGTTGGAATGGGAAATTAAGTTAGTGAGGGCAGCAAATGAGAGTAGGTGATGGATTACTACTTTCATTACCTTTGGGAAAAGGGGCATTAAAGACATATCATTGATATAGTTTTGTACTTGCAGTGCCTGAAGTGACTCAAAAGAATGTCTAATGAGATAGATGTTTGCCAAAATATCCTTTGTTATAGATGAACAAATTATCACAACACCTGAGACCTTTTTCTAAAACATCATGCTGTTTAACTATTAACTGTGCAAAAATATGGAAAAGAATGAGAAGGAATTGGTTTTAAGCAGGAAGTTCAAAAACAAGTATGCAGTATAGAATCTAAAAAAGTAAAAATCCAATAACATTTTTCCTCAAGATTTTGTTAACAATGGAAAGTATACAAAGCAGTGAAGTACAGATCCTGAAACATGAAAAGTTGTCCATAAATGTAATAATAGTAACAACAAATAATAATAATGACACCATTAGTAACAGGAACAGAAAATTGAAAGATGACAGCCAATATAATATAATGGCTAAGAAAACTAGAAAATGGGTTTAATCTCTTGCCTTACTATTGCATATCCCAAAGTTTGTGAATAATTCACTGAACTCCAGCAAACCTTGGACTTTTTATTACTTAAGTGAGTGGAGTGTAGTAGTTAGTCTTGTTCTACTGTGCTTCCCAGCACTGGGGCTTATCCCAGTTGCAGAAACAGCCACCGACTTTTCATCAGTGAAAATTGACTATACAGATTGTGGTGGATACCTTGAGTTGCCAGTAACCAAAACTCATATAGTCAACTCCAAATAGCAGCTGTTGTTCCAAAGATGCATGAAAAAGACAGTATCTCATGGATGTCCAAGGAACTCAGACAAAGCAAGGAAGCTAGCAAATATGTATTATAGTTTAGTCAAAATATAGTTATCATCAATATTAGGACTCTATCATCATGAGCTGATAGGACTTGGTATTAGATTTGTTGCACAAAATATAGCCCACTAGGACAAGTGTGTTAGCTGTTCACATATTCATGACACTATGGCCTCACTGCCAGCTTCTGCCATGAAGAATTTCTCTTTAAGGGCTGGAGCTAGTTGGTTATCACCAGCAGATTGTAAAGGTAATTAACAATTACCTTTACAAACTCCTTAGCTCTTGGGTCTGGAACCAATCTCATTTGTTTACCCCACATCAGGGTGTCTGTATAATACCAATAATCTCTTTTCCTATCATAAATCTGATAGATGGAGAATATGTGCTAAGTTGGCTAGGCAAATAAGACTGCAGTATTTTTAATCAATTATGCAAGTAATGCACTTATAATCCCAAATATTTCCAAATACTACAGTGGAAAATGCAGACTAAAGATGAGGTCAAATTGAAGCTTTATACTCTCACTAGAAACTACTCTTTTAGCCTGTAAACACAAGGAGCTGCATAACAAGCATCATGGGATCACTGAATAGTACTGATTAGTTCTAATGAATTTCATGCTGTCCCTTGAGGACACATGCCACATTCTCTCATGCCTCTGTGCCTTCCAATCTTCCTTTGCCTCTGGCTGGAATGCACTGTTCCACCAGTTCACCTGCCAAGCCGTTCTTCATCCCTCAATTCTGAGTTACAAGTCCAACTACATTGTGAGACCTCTATTCTTCCTACAAATTTGGGTGTTCTATTGATGAGGCTGACATCATGTAGATTCACTTAATTAAATCACCTGATTACTTGTCCTTAAGCTATATCCCATGTTGGTGATGTCAGGATTTCAGCATTTTCATCTTTCTATACCTCTCCAACCACCACAGTGAGTACCTCAGAGTAGATGTTTTTAAAATAATTATTTGTTGCCCTGGATGGTGTAGCTCAGTGGATTGAGCGCAGGCTGGGAACCAAGCGGTCCCGGTTCGATTCCCAGTCAGGGCACATGCCTGGGTTGCGGGCCAGGTCCCCAGTGAGGGCCATGTGAGAGGCAACCATACATTGCTGTTTCTCTCCCTCTCTTTCTCCCTCCCTTCCCCTCTCTCTAAAACATAAAATTAAAATAAAATCTTAAAAAAAAATAAGTATTTGTTGCTTTGGATATTCTGTGAAAATATTTCTATTTCTTGATTCAGAGGGCAGACTACTGCATGCATGAAAGGAAATCATTCACCTGTATGTATTTCCATCTAATAACCAACAAGTGATATTAATATTAGAACAAAATGATTTAATATTTAAATTTCATATTTACTGCCTTTATCATTTTAAAATAACTCCTCTTATGTATTTAAAAATTATGCAAATAACAGGGATTTGTAAATTTTGATACAGAGTTTCACAGACTAGTGAGATAAGGAAATTCAATAGGCCAATCATAGCCAATGGATATTGAATACCTACACTCTACAAGACACTAGTAGATAAAAAATATATATAATATGATTTACAACATCTAAATTTTATGAATATTTAAGTTACTAACATCTGAAATAGTAGATAATATAAGAGATTGATAACAACAGTAAATGCTTTAAAATCCAATGAGAAGAATTGACGATCAAAGAGGGCCACAGAAGTTTAAAAATTGGTCTCTTGCCCTCCCTAGGGAAACAAAAGGAGGCATATTTGGTGCTTTTATTATTATGGTTGACAGAAAATACAATATTTTTCCAATAAATGAAGATCACTTAGTTCAATGGAAAGTGTTGATCAATTCATTAAAAGAGAAAATATTCTCTTTTCTAAATGAATTTAAATTATACAGCTGTGCCAAAAGTAACGCTTATTTGTGAACTGCACATGTTTAATTTAATGGAACAACTACTGGCTAAAGGATCGATTTGCCTAAAGTTCCTACTAATGGCACTACCAATAATGAAATCCAACAAGATATTTCAGCTGTCCTTTACCCAACAGCCAGTCGCTGGAACCGAGATACCGTACTCCCGTCCCGGGAACTACTCATCACTTGCCCTCCAGATGATGTCTAAAAGTAACTCCAGTCTGAATGAATTACAGTTGAACAACGTATCAAATTGCTGGAATGGATCCATCAAGTGAGCCCTCCTGTGGGCAAGGTTGTATTTATTTGATGGCTGTGTTGTTTTTCCATGGGGTAAATATTTTCAAGAAAATAGCTTACGAAGAAAAGAGGTTTCACAAGGAACAGGATAGGTAACCGAGGACTGGCATGTCTCATCATGAGCAGGGGCACCTGGGAGAGAAACCTCTCCTGATGAATTAACCTTTAGTTGCCTTTTCCTGTAAATCAGAATTGCAGTCTGAATGAATCTGGGATATAGTGAAGTAGAAACACTTATCCAAAGTTGAGTGTGTGGTTTCAGACCCAAGTAGTCTGAATTTAGACCCTACTTCCCTAACCACTTTGTACCCAGCCTTTCCTCTTCAAATGATATTTCCTGCGTACATTGTAATTTCTCTCTGAAGGTGCTCTACTTGTGGCCATTAGAAAAAAGCTTCTTTGTTGATAGAGTTGATGAAGGAACAGTATGGTAAGGAAAGGGGACCTTAACCTAAATTTCTTCTCACAAGTTTCAGCACAGAGGTGGCAACAGCTCAGGGTGCCCAGTACTCAGTGGCCAGAAGTGAGAAGCAGAGCAGAAGGGCAGCACATGGAATATGGGGAGTAATGAAGAAATTATCTCATTGCTCAGGAAACACCCGAGGCACACAAACTCAAGATGGATCAAATGTTTAACCCCAACAGCAAGAAGAAGCTGTTCTTTGAAAGAGGAAGAATATCCATACCTCTAGACTAAAAACACAACCAGCAATTTTCAAGGGCAAACTCAATAATTTTCAGATCGAACCTTTAATTCTGCAGAAGAGGTTTTTTTAAGAGATAGTTTGAAGAGGCAGCCATAGTGAGGTAGTTTGTGAGTTGGCACTGGACTATGTGCATTGATGTATCTATCTGCACCAGATCTGATCAGTATCCTAGAAGGTGAAGTTCAATAATTTAGCTTCTCAAAAAATTGTAAAAATCTAGCTAGAGTTGAAACATGAGATTCTGGCTTATGTGAATATAATGAAAATGTATGCACCACCACATAGATTTAAAACTTGAGTAAAAAAGGTGCCCATCATCAGTGAATGGATAAATAAATTGTACGATATTCACATGAGTGACAGTTGTTGCATTGTGAGTAGTTGCAAGGAGAGTAAACAAGCTATCAAGAATGCAGATGACTCTAGCAAATATTTTATTGAGAGAAGAAACCAGATATCAAAAAGTACATATAATATGGATTCACTGATATAAAAACAAACCAGATAAAACTAACCTATGGTAGTTAGACAAAATAATTCTTAACTCTGGGGAGGGGGGAAAATTGTATCTGAAAGTGGAATAATAGTCTTTGATCTATGATGTGGTTACATGTATGCTCAATTTGTCAAAATCTATTGAGTTGCATACCAACAATTGTGCATGTGTGTGCTGTGCATCAATAGATAGAACACTTTAAAATTTTGGAATAAAATCTTGAACAAAGAGGAGTCTGACCTAAATGTATCTATTATTTCAAGCAGCTCCAATTGTTTCCCCTGTGGCAAACATCAAACTGATATTGGAGGGAAAATATACTTAGAAGAATAGAAGTAGATATTGCAACAATTAGAAATCTAATTAGCCCTGTGTTTTAATACAATTGGTTGCAATTATCTGTGCCCTAAGATGGAAAACATCATTCTTTTTTCAGATAAGTGACATTTTAAAATGCTAAACCTACATGGGAGAAAAAGAGACATTAATTCAAAATTTCTATATTTTATTTATTTAATAATATAGACTCTCAGTAAAAGAATTTAGATTCCTCAGATAAAATTCATTCTGTATTCTTTTCTAGCATCAGAAGGAATGTAATATTATCATTCACACATTTATTAGGCAGGAACTAGAAGGGAAATATGAAGACAAAATGAATCCCTCATGAAAAAAATTGAAATAATACATTTTGTTTTTCCTTTACCTTAATCTGGAAAGGTTTCTTATAAAAATGTCTCTATATTTGTGATATGCTTTGCCCAGAGAATGAGCATAATATTTACTTCAAGAGCGCTAGTCAGGCGTGCATGCTGTTGTGGTTTATATATCCAATTTAATTGACCCACTCCAGCAATGCACTTGAACAATCTCTCCCCTTTAAATGCCCTGTGGTTGGTAACTTTATAATTATTTGATTTGCGTTGTGTAAAACAGTTTCCTCTTAAAGTTCCCTCAAGAAAAGGGTTGCAAGTGTTTTAAGAAAATCTGGGGCCTGGAATTATGATAGGAAAATTGGATGGAATGAGGCAGCTCTGAGGATCAGTTATTCTATCTTTCTCTTTGGCTCCACTGATTTTATCATAATATTCTTGCTTCTGGGAGCACACTCTGCATTCTCTTCTAGATGCTGATAATTTCCCATTTCGTTCTGGTCTTTATCTCCTAGATATTTTATAATATATAGTCTATGTTCCCTACAAACTACAATTTTTATTTTAAGATTCCTGATTGCATAGCCCAAGAACCAACTAAAGACAGTTTAATTTGAAGGGAGTGAGGGATATTAAATGTAAAACAATTTCTTTTGCAATTACAGAAAAAGAATAAGATACCTAGAAATAAATTTAACAAAAGATGTGAAGGATCAATATACTGCAAGCTACAAAGCATAATTAAAAAAGATTGAAAAAGAATGAAATGGGAAGATCTTTTGTGTTCATGGGTTGGAAGAATCAACATATTGAAAATGCCCATACTATCCAAAGCAATATACAGATTTAATGTAAATTATTTTTTTAAAGAAATAGAACAAAAAGTCTAATTTTTATATGGAACCACCAAAGACCCCAAAATAGCCGAAGTAATCCTGAGAAAAAGGAATGAAGCCAGCAGTATCACATTCTGTGACTTCAAATTCCACTACAGAGTGACAATAATCAAACCAACACTGTACTAGAGAAAAACAGACACACAGACCACTAGAACAAAACTGAGAGCTCAGAAACAAACTTGCATGTATATGGGGAAATAATTTTTGATACAAGAGCCAAATACATGAAATGAAGGAAAGAAAACCTTTACAATAAATGATGCCAGGAAAATAAGAAAACCACATGCAAAAGAATGAAACTAGACTTCTGCTTGTCCTTATATACAAAAATTAACTCAAAATGGATCAAAGCCCTAAATATAAAATCTGAAAGAACAAATTACATAAAAAGAAAACATAAGTACTTAGTTATGGACCTTGGTTTTAGGGAAGATTTTATGAATTTGACACCAAAGTAAAAGGGGGTAAAGGCAAAAAACAACAACAACAACAACAACAACAACAAAAACGATTGTAGCTATATTAAACTAAAAAGCTTCTTCACAGCAAAAGAAACTGCCAGAAAAACAAAAAGGCAACCAACCAAATCAGAGAAGATACTTACAAACAATAGCTCTGACAAGGGATCAATACATAAATATAAAAATAACTCGTGTAACTCAACATCAAACAAACAATTCAATTAAACAATGGTCAGAGAACCTGCACAGACGCTTCTCCCAAGAAGACATAAAAAGGCCAACAAATATATGAAAAGATGCTCAACTTCACTAGCCATTACAGAAATGCAAATCAAAACTACAACGAGAATCCACCTCACAGCTGCTGGAACGGCTGTTATCAACCAGACAAGTAATAACAAGTATGGGGAGGTTGTGGAGAAAAGGGAGCCCTCGTTCACTGCTGGTGGGAATATGAACTAGTACAGTCACTATTGAAAACAGTATGGAGACCCCTCAAAAAATTAATAATAGAGTTACCATATGATCCAGCAATACTCTTCTGGTTATTTACCACCAAAATTTGAAAACATTTATTCTCAAAGATGTATGTACCTTCGTGTTCATTGAAGCAATATTCATAGTGCCCAAGACATGGGAACAACTGAAGTGTCCTTCAATGAATGATCACATAAAGAAGATATGTTACATATATGTAATAGAATAATAGTCACAAAAAAGATGAAACATTGCCATTTGTGAAAACATGGATGGATCTGGATAATACCATGCTAAACAAAAAAGGTCAGACAAGAAAAGTCAAGTATCATATGATTTCACTTATATGTAGGATATAAAACTGAAAGCAACAATGAAACAAAACTCCTAGATACAGACAACAGTGTGGTGGTTACAAAAGGGAAAAGGAGTGGGAGAGCAGCAAAGGGGACAAACATGCAGAGACGGAAGATGACTTGGCTTTGGATGCTGGGCACACAATACAATATATAAATTACATACCATAAAATTGTATACTTTAAAGCTAAATAGTCTTATTAACCAATGCCCCCCCCCGATGAATTTAATTAAGAGAAGACCTTAAGGGCAGATATACAGTTGGTCTTCAGGAGGGGAACCACAAATATTTTGACGTGAACATTCATCTCTGCTTCTCATTGCATGTTTCTTTTACTTTTATCCCTGTCTACAGACTACTTTTCTCAGGTCCCTCATCTTCATGATGAAATATGTTCACACAGAGTTCCTAAGCCCACACTCAAAGTCCAATAATATGAAGTCCCCTCCTTTCTCTTAGTTCTAATTTCATCTTTGGAGCAAGTGTTGGAAATAAGGCCACGGAAAAGGGTTTTCCAGTGAAACCTGGCTGCTAGACTTACCTCCGAGGAGGGGTAGGCAATTCCAGGGCAGAGCCTGGGTGGAAAAGCCAGCAGCTGCAGACATTAACATGTAATAACTCCAATGGCTACAACGCTTTCCCAAGGCATCGTTTTCTTTGAATTTCTTAGCTTACAAGAATTAAGTTTGTACTTGCTCACTTAAATTCCAGAGAGAGTGCATGTCATGTCAAAACACTTGTCTTACAGTCTGCTAGGCAGTGCATCACTAGCCTGTCTATGATTTTACATCCCTTGTGCTGGACTCTTGAGGCACAACACATTATTGCTCAAGCATCAAAGGATGGATTGGAGTTAGATTTTCCCAGAGGTCATGGCAGACACTCTAAGATTTGGCCTGTCTAGTACTATAACATAGTTCTCTCAGTTATGTCAAGGAGAAATGTCATACATATCTTTTTTATATAGCGATGTTAACCACAGTCATGCCAAGGACCATTATTCCTCTATGGCTACTCTTGAAGGGGAAAATAAATGTCCATGGACAATAATGTTTGGGATAAACAGCAAGACTAATTTTCTTTTTAAGATTTATAAAATGTATTGGATTATTAAATACTTAGAGAAGAGCATTTATACTTTAACCGATTTCCCACCCTCATTGTATGATGTAACATAATAAGAGGTGTTATTTTGCAAATTACAGGAACCAATTCTTCAAGTCGTGTTACCTGGGAAAAATAGGGGAAAAATTTCAACCCAACTTTACATATAAACTAGGAACCAGTACATTAAGCTCCCCAAAGCTCAGAGAATTTCTTTTCTGTTCCCCCGTCTATTCTCCCTCAATAACTACCTCCGTCTTCTCTCTCAACAAATCTGACTCTGTACTCAATCCATATGTATAGCAAAAAGTTACTACATTAACTATTATTTTTTTTAATCTTCACTGGAGGACATGTCCATTGATTTTAGGGAGGGGGAAAGGATAGGGGAGAGAGAGGGAGAGAAACATCAGTGTGAGAGACATAACCTATCTCCTGCCTCTCGTAGTCACC
>PVJI01016667.1:0-37681 GCA_004026765.1 Micronycteris hirsuta | reverse complement strand
GATAACTTGTCCAGGGCCACACGGCTCCTTAAGTATTGGAGGTAGGACACAGACTTAGGTGATCAGGCTCAGGTCCACACTCAGTCATGGTGTTACTCACTCAACAACTCCAAGAAGCTGTTTCCATTCAAAATACTCTGCTTATGTTGACATTTTTACATGGTTGTACCAGGAAAAAGAAAACAATTACTTTTTTTGGTGTTGTTAAATATTTTGGCTATATACCATAATTTGAAAGATAACTGGGGTACAGTTTAGCCAACAAATCAAATGGGGTGCCTTAAAATTAAAACTGGTGTTTTTAGAGCCATTCACTGGCTTTCTTTATGTGTGATCACTTGAACATGCTGAACGTGCTGGGAAGATTGTAGTGGTTTGATAGGCGAAGGGTTTATTTCTGAAATGCATATCAAATGCATGAGTCTTACAGTGGTACCCAAAAATTTTATTTGTTTTAGACAAAGAAGCAAAAATGATCTTAATAGGGCTATGGCTATTGAACACCCTGTGAAATTCTGAGTTGCCCCGATGTTTTGAGTTGTAGAGAAAAAGTTAAATTGGCTTGCCCAGATGGAATGGTGACCTAAGATGCGCTGTGGCCTTCTATTTTGCATTGCGGTTCATGGCAATCTCAGCGATGTTTATCATTTTTTTAATTTTAAAGTTATTTTTATTATAGCCTCAAACTTATATGCAAACATATCACCAGGCACATTTGGACAGATCTTTAAAATAACAAAAATACCAAAATAAATGTATAAGCTGAATATTAACTAAAATTACAGACCACTAAACTTTAAGTTAACATTAATGTGAGAGATGATGTTAAGGTCACTAGGTCACTTTTTACAGTTAGTCTCTAAGTTTGGCATGTTCTAGCGAACAAGTGCTAACCCAACGATTTTGCCACTTCTCAGGCGGTACTTCTACAATTCTCATTTTCTTGGGGTCTTCAGTGTGCGGCAGAAGTTCCCTATCTAAACAAATTAATAAGCACATGTTATTCTAGTTATAATATGTAAAAGATTGTTTTCATATGCTTTTATTCTTTAAACAACCCAGTCTCATAATTATTGACTTGTTATTTGCCATCTATATTTTTGTAGACAATGTTAAAATTCTATAGTCTTTCCCAAGTAATTATTTTATCCAAGAAGTGAAGTATAGTCTTCATTTATGCAGCCTTCAAGATTTTTAAAAATTATTTTATTGTTGTTCAATCACAGTTGTCTGCATTTATCCCCCATCACTCCCCCCACCCCAGCCAAACCCACCTCCCTCCCCCTTGCTTTCACCCTACTTCCCTTGGTTTTGTCCATGTGTCCTTTATAGTTGTTCCTGAAAAAGCCTTCAAGTTTTTGAGGACAGGTAATCAGGAGTAATTTTTCACTCTTCTAATTTTCTTTCTTGGCCATTTCACTTCTACTTTAGCAATACTAGAACCTTCTGGCAAGAGAAGATAGGTCATTAAGTCAATAAATATTTATAGAACCTACTAGAAAGGACGAGAAGCTCATGTCAGCCCATCTTGTTCCCTGCCAGTGGCTCTGGTGAAAGGCTCGGGCAGAGAGGAGTTGGAGCTGAAGGCAGCATCGGTGCAGCCAGTCTAACCAGGGCTCTAGCACACAGGGAAGTGAAAATGGGACAGTTTCTTATTTGAATACATTATGCGTTATCCGAGGACTGAATTGTCTGATTTAATTGATTTGAGCAAGTTAATTTATTAGTTAAAATTTTCCCTTCATAAAATATAGCATGAATAGAACCGGCTGGTGTAGCTCAGTGGATTGAGCACGGGCTGGGAACCAGAGGGTCCCAGTTTGATTCCCAGTCGGGGCACATGCCTGGGTTGCGGGCCAGGTCCCCAGTGAGGGCCATGTGAGAGGCAACCATACATTGCTCTTTCTCCCTCCCTTCTCCTCTCTTTGAAAATAAATAAATCTTTAAAAAAATATAGCATGAATAGCTAATGGTAAATTATATTTAGCATAAACTTTTGATATTCCATATATCTTCAGTACTGCTCAAGTCCAAAATTGAAATGCATTAAAATCTATGCTACCAACTTGATGATACCATTAAGCGGTCTCAATGGAATAGAATTTAGTTGTAATGAGAAATTATTAAGTTTTTCGTAGCTAATTGGTAGGATTTGGAGCCAAAACAGAGTTTATTTATTGATAGAATAAAAATTCTTTCAAAATCAGTATCTTCTCTGTTTTGTCCACTCTGTCTCTGGTTACCTGGACTAGTTCCTGCATCAGTTCTGATTCAGGAACTGCACCATAAGTATTCACACCAGATTTGTTGAATGAATGGACAGAGATGATCCAGACTACTTAATAGTGAATTAAGAGAAGAAATAATCCTAATAAGAATATAAGGTTTTCTTTGCATACTATTTTGGTTAGATAAGGTTCTATTTGCATTCGTTCAAAGGGAAAGGAGAATAGAATCCTCAGGGCCAAAAAAAAAAAAAAAAAAAAAAAAAATCGTGAAGAGGTACCTGAAGTGCTGCCTCTCCCTTCCTCCAGTCTTTGCCTAAATAAAAATTAGTTTCAAACCCCTTTTTTTTACAAGACTTTATTTTTTAGAGTCTTGTACATTTTATAACAAAATTAAGAGGGAAATATAGAGATTACCCATATGCCACTGCCCCCACACATCCATAGCCTCTCCCATGATCAACATTACTCACCGGGGTGGTTATTTTAATTTAATTTTTGTTCCAAGGATGCACCTATATTAACATATCATAATCACCTGAAGTTCATAGTTTACCTTAGGCTTCACTCTCAGTGTTGTTTGTTCTATGGGTTTAGACAAATGTATAATAGCATGTATTGTTCATTATAGTGTTATATAGAGCATTTTTATTGCCCTAAAAATCCTCTGTTTTCTGCTTATTCATCTCATTCACCCAAGCCCTGACACCACTGATCTTTCTATTTTTCCATAGTTTTCCCTTTTCCAGAATGCCATACTGCTGAAATTGGTTGCTTTCACTTAATAATATGCATTTAAAATTCCTCTATGTCTTTCATGGCATGATAGCTCACTTCTTTTTAGCACTGAATAATATTCCATTGTCTGGATGTACCACAGTTTATATATTCATTAACTCACTGGAGGACATATTGGTTGCCTCCAAGTTTTGGCAATTAAGTATAAAGCTGACATAAAAATCTGTGTGTAGGTTTTTGTGTGGATGTAAATATTCCGTTCTTTTAGGTAAATACCAACGAGCATGATAGCTGGACTGCATGGTAAAAGTATATTTAGTTTTGAAAGGAACCACCAACTGTTTTCCAAAGAAGCTGTGCCATTTTGCAGTCTCACCAACAATAAACGAGAGTTCCTGTTGCTCCACATCCTTGTCAACATTTGGTTTTGTCATTTTCCTGATTTTGGCAGTTCTGATGTGTGTAGTGGTATCTCTTTGCTATTTTAATTTGCATTTATCTATAACTTTGATGTGGACCAGCTTTCCATATGCTTACTTGCAATCCGTGTATCTTCTTTGGTGAGTGTCAAGGTCTTTGGCCCATTTTTCAGCTAGGTTATTTGTTTTCTTAATGTTGAGTTTTAAGAGTCCTTTGTACATTTTGTACAACATTCCTTTATCAGATGTGCCTTTTGCAAATCTTTTTTCTCCCAGTCTGTGACCTTTTTCAAGCACTCTTCTTAATGACTTCCATTTATTAATTCATTTTACTTTATGAGGGGTTAGGCACCTCCTGAGGCCCTGTAAAGTAACTTCCCTAAGGACACACAGCCAGCGACTAGTCAGAACCAGGCAGTCTGACTGCAGGGCTGGTGCACTTCTCGGTGATGACAGTGTGAACAGCTGTGATGTGGTCCCAAGACATACAGTAATTTGTGGTTTTTGTACAAGAGAATTTTTTGCATGGATTAGAACAAATTTTAAATAAAATACTTGCCATTCATGTAAGAATGATAATATTCACAATAACTAACTTACATGGCATTTACTATGTGTGAGTCATTATTCTAAGTTTGCAACTTATGTTATTTATATCTCACAACAAATTCATGAAGTAAATACTATTATCCCTATTATGGACAAGGAACCTAAAGGAAAAAGGATAACTCTCTCAAGAGTAAGTGGGAGTCCTGGCTGTTGTAACTCAGTGGATTGAGCGCGGGCTGCAAATCAAAGGGTTGCCAGTTCGATTACCAGTCAGGGCACATGCCTGGGTTGTGGGCCAGGTCCCCAGTAGGGGGCGTGTGAGAGACAACCACACCTTTATGTTTTCTCTCTCTCTCTCTTTCTCCCTCCCTTCCCCTCTATCTAAAAATAAATAAAATCTTAAAAAAAAAAAAAAAAGAGTAAGTGGCCAAGGTGGTATCAGGCTGCATTTTTAACCACTTTATTATATTGAGAGCCATAAGATATCTGTCTTAACTTTACACTTTGTGTTCTAATTGTCTGTTTTTTAAAAAAATTATAGAATCCAAGCAGATTTTGATTGTTTTTAATTCTACCTGATAGAGGGCCGAGTAGAGGTGTCCCAAGGGGAGAAATTGCTGCCAGCCATTCCTATGTGGACCACGTTTGGGGAGCTAGCCATTTTATACAACTGTGAAAGGACCGCATCTGTGAAAGGTAACTGGAGGTGAAATGTTGTAGCTTGAATTGTTATACAATGTTAAAGATAGTCCGGTTGAGTCATTATCGCATCCTGATTTAGTCGTTTTGGCTTTCATTGTGACCCCTGTACTCTTATTAATAGGAATACTATGCTCATAAAAAGATTTATATTTAAGCACTTATTTAAATAATTCAAATTTGAAGGAACTTTCCCATCAGATACCTGTATGTAAAATATACACATGGCTTTCAGCTGAATTATTCCAGTATTTGTTTTAATTATCACCTCACTTTTTGTTTTTTACCATGTAGACATCTGCCTTTGGCTCATTGAGAATGTTTGCTTCCCATTTTCTATGAGGTTTTGATCATATTATAAACCATAAAAATTAATTAAACCAATGAAAATGTATAAATATCAAAAGGGATGTGAATTAATTAATGAGAGTTTTCATGAATGACTTTTGAAATTAGTTTAATTGCTTCTCTTTAAGGTTCCTGTTTTGACTTTACTCAATCTTTTCTTCTGAATTACTTTGATGAGCTGTTTCTTAGTATTTGGGGCTGGGTTACATGTCTCAGCACTGCTACAGTATTTGGTAAACATACAGAGTCAGGGCTTCATTCCAAACCTGAATCAGAATCTCTGGCAATATATTTTTAACAAGAATGCCAAGATGATTCTAATTCACGCTAAAGTTTAGTAAACCAGAGCTTTGGATTTTTATCTATTTTGTAGGCTTTCATTACTCCTTTTAAAAATAATCTTACAATCACAATTTCACATAGAGTTTTTAGAACTGGTACTTCTGCTCTTCTTCCTGTTTAGACTTTGTTCTTACTTTTAAAGTCTTTCCTGTAAAAAAAAGAAGTAACCATAGAGATCCTTAAAATATATTGCCTCTCTTTAGCAACAATGTCTAAACAACAGAAAAAGACATAAAAACATATTCATACACCCAGAAATCTTTAACTTTCAGTTATCTGCTTGCGAACTCCTCATTCTTTGGATTAGCTGCTGGCTTTCTGTTGTATCACTGCAGCAATCTGAAATACATCCTGCTGATGCAGTGCTTAATTGGGAATTGCAAACTAATTTTAATATCATTTTTAGCAAAACATAATTAGAAAGAAAATCTTTTGCTCCTCACTTCCAAACCACTGTTCATATGAAAGCCAAAAATGACTTTATAAAATTTTGTACTATTTATATCCCTGCTTCCTCCCATTTGCATGTTTAAATGATGCATTTTCCAAGAAATATCATTTTATTTAAATTTATTGATTAACATTTTGGAATATTTTCTTAATATGTGGCTAAATAACATTATTATCTTCTTGATTTTTTTTTCTAAAGCCATTACCAATGTGAAAACTTGGGCACTAGATCGAGAGGTATTCCAAAATATAATGAGAAGGACAGCTCAAGCTAGAGATGAAGAGTATAGAAACTTCCTCAGAAGGTAAGAGAACACATTTGTGGAACGAGCAGAAGATGGTGTAGCAATTCTGTGGATATCCTGGCCTTATCACCATAATTATTTCACAATAGCTTCTCTTTCTTAAGCATTTTCCATATGACTCAGCCAGAAATATTTCTGTGCAGTAAATGCTACTGTATATAATATTTAATTCACACTAGCTTTATGCACTCACTTGTGATTTGTTTCTCCTGCTACTTTGCCCATGTATAGGTGGAGTCACTGTGTATCTTACAGAAAACTGCAAAAAAAAAAAATCCTAAAATATTCACCTGGGTTGCTCAGTTGACTTTGTAAGATATTATATAATCTGGAAGAGGATAAGCAAAAGACAATCTTTCTCATAATGCTTTGCTTAGAGTAATATTGAAATTATTTTATTTTACCATTCTTGCTTCCTTTATCAGAGGCAATCTTTTTCTCATCTGTATAGCCACACCATCTTCCGGATTACTGTATCTGTAGCAAATTAACACGCTAAGAGCGTTACAATGCTTGCCACAATGGCGTGGACCCTGGTAACGTATTCATCATACTCATTTTGTGAATTGTTCCATACCTCCAATTGTTTGGACAAATAAAATTATAGAGAAAGAAATATCTTTGTAACTGAAGAAATCAGTTACACATTACAAAGAGTTTCGGAAAATATAAGTTTCTCATTTAAACAATTTCCCTGTTTTGTTTTTCTTTGTGCCGGTTTTGACCGACTCTGAAGCTGCAATACATATTGTAATGAAGTGTTACCTATGATAAGCGGTAATAATGAAATGTCTGGCAAAAATAAATTCTAAGTTCTTTTAAAGTATAATGATTTTATCTTGCAGATATAGTCTGCAGAACCAATGATTTTAGGGCTGTACAGTGCCTCACGTATAGTGAGGACTCAATAAATATTGAATGAACGCATGCTAGTCAGTAGGACATTGAAGGCATTAGGGTTTCTCATAGAGAATCTTGCTGCTTTCCTCTCCCAGAGTCAATGGTGACTCCTGGCAGAGAGCTGCGATAATGACAAGTAGGTGCCTTACTTTATGCCAACCAATGCCTTAGTGTAGGTGATCTCAAAATTCAACAACTGAGCAACACAAGTCAGCATTTAAAGCTAATAAACCACACCTACACAGGGGCAAAAAAAAGGGGAGGGGGATAAGTAAATAAATCAGTGCTTGTGGGTTGCATTTGAATATCTGAGATAAAATCTGACCATTAGATATAGCAGTTCATTCTCTAAAAGTCTAGTATGTTCTGGCTCAGTTAATTTACTAGTACATATTCCCCCCCCCTTTCTTTTTTCTTTCCTTCTTTCCTTTTGTTATCTTGCACATTCATTTATTCAAAAAATACTTATTGCCATGCCCTGAACATGGTAGATTCAGTGGTGATCAAGATAAACCTGATCTTTGCCTTTATGGAGAGGAGACAGACAAAAGATTTTTTTCTCGCATCAATTTCCTCACCAATCCCCAAAGGTACTGGTTTACAGGAGGGCTTTTTCACTAACATCGGAGGTCCCAGTGTGGAGCAGAAGTGGGACTTTCATGATGGGCACGTGTTAATCAGTCACATGTTCTGGTTACACTTTTACCTTTTCACCAATAAGGAGACGTATTAGAGAAAAACATTTTTTTTCTTTCATAACACAGAGTAAGTCCTTTCTTTTTCCATTTAGATCTTTTTATCATGAAGTATGCGATGTATCTAAAAAATGCGTGGTACATATGTAGTTTTAATACAAGATAACAAAACGAGCACCATCAAGCTACTGTCTGACTCCAGAAGTAGGAAGTTAGTAATATTGTTCTCATGTGCTTCCCCATGCCACCTCCCAGCCTCCTACGCCCCCTCTTTCTGGGGTAGTCTATGTTCTGAAGTTTAGTACTAACCATTCCCTTGGTATTCTTTATTATTGTGCCTATAGCTCGATTTAGCCTGTTTTTGCGCTTCATTAAAATATGGTGTTATTTTCACAACCCAATATTTTTTGCTAAGATTTATCCATCTAGTTAGTTTGGTCATGTTTCCTGTTACGGCGTTCTGATACCTGATTCTGCCACAGCACACTTATCTGCTCACCTCCTGGGTGTCGTTCCAGGGTTTGGCCGTCACAGACGGCACTGATGTAAACCTTACACACATCTCCCGGCCGTGTGCCCTCCATGCACATGTGCAAAGGGCAGTCTAAAGCTCTTTTTTCAAAAATCAGGTCCAGTCATGTGCTTTTGAATACCATCCTTTTTTTTTTTCCTTAGGGATGTCAAATTTTAGATGGTAAAAAAGACATTTATTTTATAGAAATTCTATCCACAGTTCTGAGTAAAAATGGGTGAAGTAAAGGAGAAATTTCTCTCATAGAGCAATTTAATCAACTTGATTGGTTCATCATACTCATGGAATTTCTGATTTTTTTCCCAAATAAGTTTCTGTATTCTATTTCATTTTCTGCGTATTATTATTTGTAAAAATGTTTCTATTACATGCCTCTGGCTATTGTTAATTTTAAAAGGCAATATAATATAACTCATCAGAGATCATTTTCATGCTAATTCCTACTTTCTCCCCTGAAATCAATCCTTACTTAATTACAAAGATTTAGATGAAAATCTGATCCCCTTCTGGAAGCAGAGCTTCTCACCCATGCTGGTAAGAGATATCGATATATGGAGAAAAATGCATTTTCAGAAGTGATTCATTTTGAAAACCAAAAACAAATGTAAAATGTTTTTTTTTATTCCTCAGACAAAATTTGATTTTTCCTTTTATGGTATCTTACTGCTTTTATTTGTCTATGATAAATGTCTGTGATTATATGTGTTAACATAATTTTAATGTATTTGAAATTTAGTTGTTTACATGTGATATATTTTGAGGTGTACTTGGGAAAAATCAAAGCACATTTTTTAAAATGCGTGTAAAGATTTTTGAATCTACATATAGGTGTATATTTATAGTTTAATTTTGGAAGACAAATGTTTCTTTTTAATTTTGAAGTGTATCGTTGCTGAAGAGTTTACCTGAAGACAAATTAACCAAGATCATTGACTGCTTGGAAGTGGTAAGAAATTTTAAGGCAAAAAGAATGCATTTTGTTAAGAGGTTGTATAATCTAGTTATTATTAGCACTGTAAGTGAATGAAAAGGAAGAGATGTTAGATCACCAGTCTGCGGAGACCGGGAGCCTTTTGCCATTGTGAAACTACATCAGGTTAGTTCTCACTGAATGGCGGGGCAAGAGGACTCTTCTGAAATGTGTGAAACAAAATTGGATTTGCATGTGTAAATTCGATTTACATATTTTAGTCTTTTTCGTGTATTTTATAAAACTAATCTGCCTTCTCAAGAGGCATTTGATTTTCTGCAATTAACATCAGCATCCTTTATAGAGTTTTTATATTATAAAGAAGTCAGTGATGCATAATTAGGAAATAGAGTTCAGAAAAGGTATATTGGGGTTTTTGGTGATAGGCTTCTGAATCAGGACTGTGAAACACTTCATAAGTGAAAACTCTAGGCCATGAAAATACATTAGGAAAAAAAAACTGCACTTAAGAGGTACTTTATTTCAACATCTAGGGGGAAAAAATGGCATGTTGGAATGTGTTCAAAATCTCATATTAAGTGTCACCCATATGGTTGGTTCCAGTCCAAGACTAGTCAAGTCTTTTTGTGAATAATGCTTTTATGACATTTACCTTGGGGTCTAATGATATGCATTATACAAAAACCTTCAGATTTCAGAGATTAAAATTCAAAGCAAATAACCTCTCCAAAACTTTTTTGGGGGTCAATTTCATCAAAACCAAAATGGCTTTTCCGGAATTTAAAAGAAGGTAAGGAATAGTTAAGGAGTCAGATGCAGACTCTAAGCTTTTATGAAGCTGTTCTCAGCAGGAGACAACCCCCCCCCAAAAAACCCTGCAAGACTGATTGTTGACAGATTCATGCCTCTGTCAATCACAATATACAATGTAAACTAATATCTGTTGAGAAGGGAGCACTGATCATTTAATCGTTAAGTGTAAGTGACACCAGTAATGTTTCCATTTACAATTCATGGACCCCATCCAGCAGTTTATCAAGGACAGGCCATGATGACACAGTGCGTGGCCTTGTGTCCCCAGGGTGTTCAGTTATGAAGTCATTTTCAGGAGGACTGCTTGCCCCAGATCTCTTGGGATTTTCCCAGTGCAACATAACCCAGTCACAGATGTTACAAATTAATAATTCATCCTAATTTCTGAGTGTTTTTTTTAAACTAGGGAGGCCCTATATTTTTTGTTAACTGAGGAAAATCTGGTTTTAATATAATACTAATAGAGTAGATTCACCAGAGGGGAATTCCATGCTGACAGCAAATATTAAACTTTAGTATCATTAAAAATAAATGGTAAATTAGACATATTTATAGCAGCCACAGGCAACAGCTACAGAATATATAGATGGGGTCAGGGGGCTCAAATCCAGTATTAATTAACACACAATTCGAGTTTGAGAGTCTCATCTTTTAAAGCACTCTAGAAAGGCCTTATTATATCTCAGCCTGTGCAGGCAGCAGCAAGGTTTATAAAGAACTCCTCATTCATACCTGGCAAACACATGTGACTCTAACATGTGAAAATTTTCAAATGCAAATAGTGATCAATGAGGGCGAAATGGGATCTGTGTAGCTCTGAGGAAAGCACATTATTTACCAGCATAGCCTGGACTCAGGACCCATCAGCACGGCCCAGACAGCAGCACATCACTAACGCATCAGCGTCAGGACGGAGTGCTGCTGAGCCCAGGACCAGCCATCCCACAGACTGGCTCCGTAATCCTGGTGAAAAGCAGGCTGGATCTGGCAGGCTGTTTAGGAGCCGATCTGGGAGTGTTTAAATTTTTATGCAGGGACCAGGAAGGAGGATCAGAACTTCCTATCACCAAGCAGTTGATCTGATGTGTTTGTTAAGACCTTGATTGTTGAACTCCTAGACCAAATGGCCCCACCTGTGTAGAGTTCCAATAGCATCTCTTGCTTTAGGTCAAATCACCCAGAACACTCAGCCCTGGAGGCAGATGTTGCCTCTAAGTTTCTCCTCACATTCTGATGTGAAAAGGAGAGGGAATAGTACCAACATATTCACTGACGTGCTTTAAGCGTTCACTAACAAACATCATTTGGAAAGCAGTATAACTATTAATGATAATAAAAATGATAGTGTGACTTCTGCACCTGGCAATTGTACAGCACAGAGAGGAAGGAGTTTCTGCTCCTATGCGTGGTGATCAGTCCAGGGAGCATGGAATCTGACTGTGGTTGATGGAAAGTCACCTCACTCTGTTTCAGAGCTTTGGAGTTTGACCCAGTGACCCTCTGCACTGACTCTGACATGCCATCTTTCATGAAACTGGAGGTGTGGTGGGAGTGGGGTGGGGTGTGGTATGTGGAATGTCCTAGTCCTTACTAAGACCACCCATGGTGCTGCTTAAAAGACAGATTCCAAGGTACCAACTCACACTTACAGAATTAAACATTCTGGTGGAGTAGGTGCCCAGAAATCCACACTTTAACTGTGTGAGTGTTATGATTGCTTACCAAAGTTTGAGAAGCACTAGCCTAAAGTTATGAACAGAATACGTGTACTTAGAGTTTGCCACAGTCTGCCTCGTCATTCAGGAATTTTCCTTTTTTATTTTTTAATCCTGTTTTCAAAGTCTAGTCTTCCTTATAGTTCCTGCTAACACGTGCGTAAGCCAGAGGATTTCTCTCTTCAATGATTACATCTAGAGCATGAGAAAGTTGAGACACTTGCAGATTTTGCCACAGTTTATGATCCAATTAGTTAAAGGTGGGGCAGCTGGGTGTTGTAGAAAGTTTACTAGTCCAAGGTCCAGAGATTAGGGTTTGTGGTCAAGCCTCCGTCACTAGCAGCTGTCGGGTAATTGGGGGGTCTTCTCATCTATAAAAATAAGGAGGCAGTGGGCCACATATCTATGGGCTCTTTCAGTCTTTTAGTTGCAGAATTCTATCTAGCTGGCTTACCCAAGTCAGAGGGACCACAGTCGGGTTTCATTTTGTAGGCTCTGGTTACCTGGAATTAAGCAATGAGGCACTAAAAATTGATAGGGTCCACTGATCCAGGTGTTTGCTTTAAGGTGTTTGAACTGTTGTCCCTATGCAAACAAACAGTTCCTAGTGACAACCAGAATACCTGTGTACAGTTTTTTAAGCAACCAACCTGGGTGCATAGTCACATGGCGCGTGGAGGGGGGTCCTGTGTGTGTCTGGTTGTATATCCTCTATACTGGTTTCTGGCGACACCCTAAAGACCCTAAGAAGGTCCTAGGCTTGTTTCTTTGTCTTTGTCCTTCACACCTTAGGTTTTTCTTCTGGTTTTATGTATATTTTTACAGATACTCAAGCTCTCGCATTTTGCTAGACTATCGCAGAATGAACATTGTTTTTTTTTACAGTGAAAAAACTCTTTTATCTTTAGCTATTGCTGCCTGTGTAGTTTTCTTCTGACCTCTACCTCTCAGTTTGTTCTGCTTGTCATGCACTCAGTAGGTACTCTTTGGATTTCTAGAATCTTCTATTTCTTCTTCTTCTTTTTTAAATAGAAATAAGTTAAAGCAATTTGCTTAGATGGCTAAGGTTTTTCCCCTTTTTGAAAAGAAGATTACCTCCCGGAAACTTGTATTTTAAAAGATGGGCCAGATAAGAGTTCATGAAGAAGACCAGGTATTTGCATCTCAAAGATACAGGGAAAGAAATGGAAGCTCCTCCCAGAAGGACTTCAGTTTCATAAAGCTAACTCTTTATAAGCCTTTTGAGATGAATAGTTAGAATCTTCTTTTAAAACATCTTTTTCAGACTGTGGGGCACAACTCAGTAGGTCATAAAACCAATTTAGAGGGACATTTTTTATATCAGAGTAATAAGTATAAATATTGTTTTGAAAATCATGTTTCCATTTCATACAGATGTCTGTACGTGTGCCTGCTCACGTGTATTTGGATGTGCATGTAAAATGTATTTCTTACTGCAGGTCAGAGTGAAAAATGGTTGGAAACCGTTGCTCCACAGGATAGGGTCTATGGCTTCTCGGTCCTCTGAGGACCCCTTTGCAACATCACCACAGGACAATAACCACACTGTTTGCATTTCTCCTTTTGGTCTTGGTGGCCACCTGGCTAGACGGGCTTCACTCCCCACTGACAAACACTGGCCAGTCTAGCATCATAGCCAGGACTCACCACTATATATTTTTGGTCTGATCTATAAAGTTACTGTCAACAAACTGGGAGGTATTATTTATCTTCCTCCCATGGTTTGGGGTGACAAAGAACCAACCCTGGGAAAATACCACTAAGAAGGTTGTCCCTTAAGAAACAACAAAGCTCTTTCTCAGTGTTCCCTTTCAAGCTTCTCCCTTTTTAACTAAACTGACTGACAGGAATTAAGGCTGTGTATCTGCACACACTGAAAGTCTTTATAATAATTGAAGAACAACCTCACAGCACTTCAGAAATCCTCCACACTCCTCTGCACCATGTGGCTGATGATACCAGGAGAGACTGAAGAGCATCCTGAGACAGGAACGTCTAACATGACACCGGCGGTTTTAGTAAAGAGGACTGAGCATTAACTGTGCTATGCAGATGCCTGGACTGCAGTGTGGTGCTCACTCCCTTAACCTCTAAGGGTCGTAATCATCTCAGCTGCCAAATGTATGTAGCAAAGGCTTGTGATAAAGCTAAAATGAGAAAGATGAGAGAATTGGAGCAAGCAAACTGAGATGCAAAAAACTCAAAATATTATTTTCCAACTAAAATAAAAGTTTGTCACTTGCTTACATAACAGTCCAAAGAAGATGGTCCCTTTTGGATCCAGAGAATTATTCAGGAATCCAAGCTGATCTCTTCCAAGATCTCTCTGGGCCATGACATTATGATTGAGGGAAAAGTAGGAAGACCCACGCCTAAAGTGGTTCATGGGCCTGGCATGCAGGAGGCACACATCACTTCATCAGGGAGGCCAAGGAGGACAATTTACCGTGGGAGACTTCGCTGGCCAGCTCATGGCCTCTTTCACAGGAATCACTAGTCACCAGGTGCCTGGTATGTACTGAACGTGCCACCAGGTTCTTTAGATACAGTATCTTACCTGGTTCTCCAACGACATAAAGTGTGGTGGGTAATACAGTCTTCATTTTACAGAAAAGGAGACTGAGGAGACTGAAGATTTAAGTAACAGCTCAGCAAACCATTATCATCCTCTTTAATGTGGCAAACATTGAGTTTTTACTATTTTCAGATGATTTTAATGTTTCAAAAAAAAAGACATTGTCTTAAGTTGGCTTATTGTGGTAGACAGAGTGGACCCCCACAAAAAAAATGTCCGGACACTGATCCCCGGAGCATGGGAATGTTATGTTACGTGGCAAAAGGGACTTTGCTGATATAATTAAGGTTCTTGACCTCAAAATGGGAAGATTATCCTGGATTATCTAGACAAGCCAAATATAATTATATGAACCCTTAAAAACCAAGAATTTTCTGTAGCCAGAGTCAAAGAGATGCAGCAGAAGTGGAAGTCAGAGATTCCAGGTGGAAGGAGGATTCCACGTGCCGTTGCTGGTCCTGAAATGTAGGCGGCTTCATGCAGGAATGGATGGAGAGAGGCCCCGGGGAGACCGCCAGCATGGGTGTGGGGCCTTATCCCACAACCGCACGGAGCTGAATTCTGCCAGCAACACGATTACGCTCGAAAGCGGACTTTCCCCCGGAGCCTCTAGAAAGTTACACGGCCCTGCTGACACCTTGAGTTCAGTATTGAGACACCCAGTGCAGAGAATTCCAGTTGAGCCACATCGTGCCTGAATTCTCTGACACAGACACAATCGTGGGCATTATTTTCAGCCACTAAGTGTGTGGTTATTCGTTTCAGCAGCATTAGAACTCTAAGGTGCTTCTGTTCTCTGAATCTTTGATGGTAAATGTTCTTATTTGAACTCTGTGGACTGATGGGAGTGAAATTCACAGCAAAACTAAGATTTGAATCTAGCTCTGTCTGACCTCAAATCCTTTTCCCCTACGATGTCGTTCTTCCTTCCATGAGAGGTTGAAATATATTGTGAAATGTACATATGTACATAGTGCTATGTGAATCAAAGACATGTTTATTAGTAATATGAGTGATATTGATTCCATAAATGTAAATAGGTTTTAAGAGTAAATAACCAAAAAAAGATATTGAAATACAGTAGACACAATGGTTTTGTTTGAATGTTACTGTCAAGTCTAAAGGAAAAATGAGACAGATGTTATGTCGTTAATTATGCCTTTTAAAAAATTAAAGAAGCCCATTTTTTTCTTATATAAATGATTAAGAGTTCCATTTTCGATCTGTGACTCTGAGAAAAAGGCACATTAGAGCAAAGTAGGGGTAGACAATTTAATCCATCTTTAATATTTTCTAAGACTGAATTGCTCTTTGGTCTGGCAAGTGGATGAATTACCTTTCCCTACCCAATAATTTTTTGATTATACATATATATGAGGGAAACAGAGAAATGAGTGACAGCTTGAGATTTCATGAGGATCAACCTACATTGAAGAACAGAATTTACATGTAAAAGATTCTGATATCAGTCTTTTATAATGATAAAGCTTTGGAAAAAGTTCATATAAAAGAGCGACTTAATATGTATGTACAATTTTCTCAGCCTTTGCTCTTCAAGGAATTAGAAATGGAGGCTGATGTTCCTAATATCCATTGGGGATAATAGTTTCAGTTTATTAAACAATTATTTGTTCTTTTTCTAAGCTTTAGACCTAGCTTCAGTCTGTTGCAGATTACTAAATAATTTATATTCACATTATTGATGTGAAAGCCCACCTGTACAAGAGCGATTATTGCCCTGCTCTCTTTTCCTTCATGTCTTCAGTCTCCATGCCTGAAACTCAGTAGTCCAGGCAATTTTTTCCTGTGAAAGATAAACATAAATGCAGACAGTAATGCAAAAATATCCTTACATTTCTACAGTTGACAACTGAAGTCTTTTTTTAAAAAGAGATTATAGTTACAATAGCAGGAACTAAATAGGTGTGGAATGCTCATTTCATAGACACGAGGAGTTCTGTTTTGTTTATGTCTTCGTTGGTGTACCTCCACCTGATCTAACCTGTTCTTCTCCTCTCGTCCCAATAGGAATACTATGACAAAGGAGATTACATTATACGAGAGGGCGAGGAAGGAAGTACCTTTTTCATTTTAGCCAAAGGAACGGTAAATATTAATTGTAGCTTATGTTAAGCAAATCAAAAGCTCTTCAAAGCAGTTTGCCGCAGGCACAGCAGCGCTCTGCATTGTGACATAAGAAGTCCCCTGCACTCAACAGGCAAACGAGTTTCTGCTCAGAAGAGTCCTGTGGGGTTCCGTCTGAGCACTGGGTCTGAGAGCACAGCCCAGACAGTAGCTTCCTAGTGACCGTAGCAGGTCACTTGATTTTCTCTGGACCTCATTGTATCATGCATTAAATGACCGGGTTGTTTCCAAGGTCTCTTCTAGCTATGAGTGTGTGATTTTTCAATCAGCCCAGAAGTCCAAAATCAGGGCTGGAACATTTTCCCATCCAACAAATAGGACAGCGGCAGGTGGGGGAGGGTGACCTCGGCACTTGAGGATAGCGATGGTCAGGGTCAAGCTATAGAACAGTCTGGCTCAGGACTTCAGTTCACACATAACAGCTTAAGTTGACCTAGATGCTGATGAAAATTTTATGCAATATAGAATTGCACTTTTTTCTCACCCAGATATTGAGTGGATAACATACTGCCAGTTGTTCCTAAGTCAACTCTTTACAACGGTCCTCAGAAGTAACAAGATTTGTCAAATACTGCAGGAAAGAGTAACCTTGTGCACCTGTGTCGGTAAACTGGCAGGTTTTTAAAAATGCTCTCTCCTTCATGGAAAAGTTCATCATAAGTGAGTCAGGCATGGCCCTTTGTAAATTGTTGTGTGATTGAACTTTGAAGTGAGCTCCCAGTGAAGGAAAAAATTTAACAAAATAGTTTCAAGCCTCAGAAACTCTTCAACCCTCAGAACCACTTTTAGCATTTCCGTCCAACCTGGGCCCTGTGCTTTGAAAGAATTCTGGCTAAAAAAATTATTTTTTAAAAAAAATTTTTTAATTCATTGTGACTTAGATAAGTGCTAATCAGAATTTAAACATGAGGCAACCCTTATAATCATCCTGAATTGGAATAACTCTAACCACAAACAAGGAAGTGTGGAGTTTTCGTTAGGCTCTGCCTTAGGAGCTCTGAAACCTGCCCGCGCTGTGCATCACGGGGACCGAGAAAGTGTGTGGGTCCTGCTCCACATCCATGTTTTAGAGGATTCACAGGATTCAGTGAGTCCGTTATAAACAAGAGATACAGAACTCCTGATTATTCTTATTCTTAAGTTAATCAGGCTTATTCTTGATTGATTTGTCAACTTTATTTGGCGTTTTGAGATAAAGTTCCCACACGACCGTTATTATTTTCTTTGACTATCACTAGAAAAGGGTAGACTCACATAAAAATGTTTCACTTTGGGAGGTGGGGTTTGAATGGAGACTCCTCCTCTCACAGAGGGCGGAGGCATGTGACTGCGTTAAACCACGGGATTTCTCGGTGCATCCAGAGTCCTAACCACTGCAGAATCACCCCTTGTTCAGTCGAGTTTGCATAGAGCTGCAGGGTGTGGTTCCACCAATATGTGCTCAGATGCTCTTTCTTTTCTTCTCTCTCTTTTTAACTGTTTGACATAATTTAGGTAAAAGTCACCCAGAGTACAGAGGGCCACGAAGAGCCACAACTCATAAAAACTCTGCAGAAAGGAGAATACTTTGGAGAAAAAGCTCTTATCAGGTGAATCCATGAATTTATGTACCACACTAAAGCAATGATTTGTTTTGCATGTGTGACTACTCCTTTAGAGTTGTCAAATTGAGCTTCCAAATTAATGACAGCCAATGTCTGGGAATTAAAGAAAAACGATCAACTACTTTTGTGCAGGAAATAAGTTAAGAGGTCATAAGTTTGTTAGTGAAAGAAAACAAGGTGTTTTAGTTTTAAAAAAGCAGAGAATGGGCTTTAAAAAATCAAAATTATAATTTCCTCTTAAGAACGGGTTTTCAAGATTTCCACAGTTTGAAATGTTGCCGTTTCCCTCTTTTAAAAAAATGTCAGTTAATGACTTTATACATTTTGTGTGCTTTTTTAATCATTGTGACAAAATTGCCATGTTTTTAAGAATTTTCATCAGCTCATTTTGCAAGTTTTAGAAAAAACTTAAAATAGTGTATTTGAAATTTCTACCTGAACCTTAGGCCTTATGATATATGGATTTATTTGGTTGCTCTAACTTACCAAAGAAATATTTTAAAAGGTTAATCAAGTAGCTCAGGAGACACTTTGTACTTCCTGGAACTCAGAAAACCACCTCGAGTCTGAAGAATTACATTTTCATAAATGTAAATAGCTTTATAAAAAATCAAGTTAAAGTTTTTAGAAATACCATTTTTTAGGAGTTTTATACTTGTTCTTAAGCAAATACTTGAAATTAGTTAAGAAATCCTTTAAATTTTATGTTATTACTAAATGCTTTCATTTCATAAAATAAATAAAATCACATGCTCTTAAAAAGGAGCAGTATTTCTCTTCATTTATCTCCCTCCAACTTTTGTCTAGAAATCTCCACTTCTGCTTATTTGTATGTAAAGACAGAACAAAAAAAGTGTTCATAAATTGATATCTGAAGATAAATTTTATTATTTAAAAATCGCAAGACTATTATTTCTTAAAGAAAATCAACTATTTAAAATTAATGTTATGACTATTATGTGAACAATTTTAAAATGAATTTTAAAGACAAGTTGAATTTTTCATTCCCATTTTCTAGCTGGTAATGAACGTGTTTCTATAATAGAGAAATTGTCCTTTTTTGTTTGTTTATTTGTGACAGAATAGGATACACTCATGTATTATAGTTACATAATGTTGTTATTCAAGACTTCAATGTATTTGTTCTTAAGATTTGCAGATTATTCCTCTCATAACTTCAAGCAAAATAAAGTTTGCAAGTGCAGAGAACTTCATAAATGTACTATAGAGTCAAAATAGCTTTCGAAGGGAAATATACTGCCTTATTTTGCTGGATCTGAAATAATTTATGCTGTATGTTGCAGCTAGCTAATAAGACTGGTTTTTTTTTCCCCGTGGGAAACACGGCAATTTATATTTAATATAAACACCCCACTCCTCAAAGCATTTGAAAGCATAAAGCTAAAATCAATGAGGAGAGTTGGACACAAATACGTTTTACATTTTTGCATATTTTTATGCTGTCACTTCTCAGGACCACTGACTATGACACAATATTCCTTACGTCTTGTATATTTTCATGACTTGACATTAAGTAGTGCGAGGAGTTCTTTCATAATGTTATGTGCAAAAATAAATCCATGGCACACGGTTATTATGAAGGAAACGTGTGATGATACACATCTAATACTTACAAAGTGTTTGCAGAGAGTATTTCTAGGCAAGATGATGACACTGACAAGGGAACAGGATGTCATCCCTCTTTTTTCTGAACTCACAAATCAAAGAGTTGGCCCATATCCCAGATCGCATCTGTGTCTATATATCTATAGATATGTGTACACATACAAGTTGAGTACAAGGTACCCAGTTCCCAATTCAAAATCTAATCAAGCTTTTTAGTGTTTTCACTAATGTCTTCTAGCAAAGACCCTGCAAACTTGGGAGGGACTGTGGGTCATGTCACAAAATCTCTTGATGCCAGCTATGGAGATGGGGGACTTCTTTGGAATATAGAGACGGGATGCCAAGGTTTCTCTGCCCCATCATTAAAGGAAGATGAAAGAACTATACTCTGTGTGATGCACCTTTTGATGCAGCTGCTTAGAACAGTCTCAATATGCTTGCTACTCCAGGTTGCCTTGAATGAATCTCAGAGCACTGGCTACCATATGGGTGTGCCTGTTTTTCAGTGTCTTTAGTTTATAACTAACAGAGGGAGGAAACATTAAATAAAAGTCTCTAAATACTTTACCCAATACTTGACCTATTGGTATTCATTAGGTTACTAGATTTACCATCATTAGATCACATGCCATAATTCATTGTGTTTCAGGTATCAGTTGTAAGATGCACCATTATATTATATACCCCCGAGAAAGACAGACATTGCTGTTAATTACACTATGACTCACCACCAACTGTAAGACACATTCTGATTTTACAGATTTTAGTGGAAGATGTACACATACTACATTCTATGAAATGAAAGCATTTTAGTGTTTTTTATTTCATTGGCGATAGGGCACTAAAAACACTTTCTTTGGGTTTTATTCTTGATTGGTTTATTGCATGTTAATTACTTAAATGTTTTTCCAGTAAATTTCTACGATCAGTTAATTTTGTTTTTGCCTGCCTATTCATTAGCAATTCTCATCTGATCAGAGGAGAGCTGTTTTATTTTGGCAGTCACGAGAACGCAAAGAGATTCCATGCATATTCGCAGTCACTGATTCCTCTGTGTTCCCAGTACAGTTATCTTTTTTCCCCTGAATTTCTTGTACATATAATCTTTATTTGGAATATATTTCAAATCTTTTTGGCGGGGTGGGGTGGGGAAAGGAGGGAGTATAGCTTATGATGTTTTAAAAAAAAGCATAGCATTTGGAAAGTTTAAGTGATGATGTTTTACAAAGTAGCAAGTTCCCTAATAAAAATAGGTGTTTAATTTCTAACTGTAGAACATTTGACTTCCCTCTTTTTGTCTGCAGTGAAGATGTCAGATCAGCTAACATTATTGCTGAAGAAAATGATGTCGCATGCCTCGTTATAGACCGAGAGTGAGTATACTGACATTGTTGGAGAAGGCAGCTCCTGTCACCTTTGAAGATGCGGCCTTCTGCTATTCTGAGGGCCCATCTGTCTTCTCATTCATCACCACTTGGAAATATTGGCCAATCTTCAGCTGCAAGTACATTCTATTAAAATTCATGGGAAGGAACCGGGCCTTCTGATCTGAATCTGTCTTTGGCAGTGGCAGATGCTGGCAGACTAAATATTTTGTGTGTAAAGTTTGTACATAAATATCAGCAATAGATTTAAATTCTCCATCTTCCAGAGAAATAAGCATATTAGTACTCATAGATTTTTCCCATATAATATAGTTAACAATTTCATAATTCATTTCTAAAATTCTCTAAGCAGTCAAAAAATTTAAAACATGCCCTCGCTGGTGTAGCTTAGTGGATTGAGCGCAGGCTGGGAACCAAAGGGTCCCGGTTCGATTCCCAGTCAGGGCACATGCCTGGGTTGCGGGCCAGGTCCCCAGTGAGGGCCATGTGAGAGGCAACCACACATTGCTGTTTCTCTCTCTCTCTCTCTTTCTCCCTCCCGTTGACTCTCTAAAGATAAATAAATAAAATCTTTAAAAAAAATTAAAACAAAACATCTCTCTCAGACAAAATATAAAATACTAGTAAGCTATATATATTTCTAGAGGTGTTGTAATTTAACACTTGTAGTAATTTGCAAGTGATGTGTGTCAGTATTAATCTCTAAATGTCTTAGGTTATTTTTAAGAATAAGTCTCATTTTGTGTCCTTCACTCACTTTAAATTATATGTGAATTTGATTCCTTGTCTATCTCACTAATCCGTTGAATATTATCTAGTTATATTAAAGGAAAATCAAACATACCAAAGCTAGGTCATTCTCTAAGAAAAGTTATAGTGTAGTCAAAGAAATAGAGCATATTTGTGTGAAATATTAACAAAAAATCATAACAAGAAGTATCACAACGGGGTGTGTAATTGATTGCCGATTGAATACCACATGTGTTGAATGTAGAATTACAGAGCTTTAGAGATGGAAAGAACTTCAGACCACTGAAAAATCTTTTTATTATGGAAAATTTCAAATATTTAAAAAAATGTTATTATGAACCTTGTAATGCAAGTTCAACAATGATGTATTAATACCTTATTTACACCACTTCCCCACCCTCCCTACTTTCTCCACACTATTTTCAAGCAAATCACACACATAAAATGGTATCACCTCTAAAGTTGAGTAGCATCCCTAAAAACTAAGTATTATTTATAATGCATGACCACAATAACATTAACATACCTAAAAGTTAACAATAATTCTTTCTTTCTTTATAATTTTCTATTACATAGCATTGTATTAGTTTCAGGTGTACAACATAATGATTCAGTGTATGTCTGTACTGTGGACCGGTCACCGCAATCAGTCTGGTTAACATCCACACATAGAATAATCTGCGCTTTACAGATAAGAACAGTGAGTCCCAGACCAGTTAAAGAGCTGCTCCACCAGCGCCATCTGTGATGGAGCAGGGGCTCCTGCCCGGGTCTCCTCTTTCCTTTCAGCCTTCTTTACACCGTGCCACTGGGCTCCTGTCGCATGTGTTCAGTAAGAGAAGTAATCTGTAGAGTGTTTCCTTCCCACTGTCTTAAAAAAAAAAAAAAAGACTTGGTAAACCTGAACTGCAAGTCAAAAAACTGCAGAAATGTTTTTTCTTCTGATAGCTTCTTTGCTTTCATAAACTTGAAGGATTCACTGTATAACTTCTAATAACTATTCTACATATTATTGTGACACTAACATACATAAATTATTGAAAACAATTTACAAAGCCCTGAATAACCATAAAAATAGTCTTTTATAAACTTAAGAAGAATGTCAAGTTGCAATGGTAACTATCAGCACAGAGCTTTTAATTTAATTTCATTTTATTCCTTTAGAACATTCAACCAAACAGTTGGGACTTTTGAAGAACTCCAAAAATACCTTGAAGGCTATGTGGCAAACCTGACCCGTGATGATGAAAAAAGACATGCGAAGTAAGTGGAGGAATATTTTCCTAAGCTGGGCATGATTACAACAGTTGATGAAGAAGGGGACAAAGGGATGTGATTTACTATTGTAGTAGCTTTTAGTGTGCCTTCACGAGAAAGTTGGGGGGAATTCTCTTAAATTGTCTCCCTCAAAGAGGACGCCACTTACCACTGCTGTGATCGTTTCAGGCTGTAAGTCGGCAGCTCCTGATTTCGGGAGATGAGTAGTGATGGTGAGGAGACGTTTCCTGATAGTGGGCCTTGGAAAGGGATTCTTCACCTTGTCTGGTGCCTTCGCTCAAAAGGACAGTAATTCAGAAGCAAAGCTTCTGTTGCCCATAGAAATCAGACAGGAATGCCAAGGCATTAGCGTAGCCCATTCTCTGATTTCAGGTTAAAAACTAGCGGTATAATCAGAATTATTTCAAAATATAAGGGACCTATTGTCCAGGGTGTGTGTGTGTGTGTGTGTGTGTGTGTGTGTGTGTGTAGGAAGGAGTTGGGTAGGGCTCTAAATGTAGTAATACCGATAAGAAGTTTTCTATTTAATAGAAAAATCTATTTTGTAAAATTAAATTTGTTTTAAAATCCTTTGCTATAATAGTTTGTAGAGTGAATACTTAAGCATATACCCACCAGAGAGTACAATGGAAGGTGAAGAGTCAAAAATTCCCTAAAACTGACATTTAAGTTAAATTGAAGCATTTGATCAGGACCTTATATGGGTTTGGTGTTGTGTTTTATTTTCCTCCCCAGCAGGGAATGTGTTTTCAACTTTTATGCCAAAGGCCTTTTGTTGTAACAACAATTTATGAATATTTAATACAGAGCAGTAAGCCTTAAATAAAAGAGAAAATGAGTATTTCCAAATAACATTAGTTAGATATAAAGTAGGAACTGTATTTTTTATGGTTCACAAAATAGTTACTCTGGCTCAGTCATAGAAAGCATCAAGATCTGACGAAAATACCAAAACACGATGTGATTCTTGGTGTGGCGTCTCTGGTTTACGCAGCAAAGCAAACGGCTCTCAGGTTTTATTTCCTCTCACTGACTCTTTTCTTTTTAACAGCTTTATGGAGATGTATTTTAAATACCACGCAATTCACTCATTTTTACCCCTCTTTGATTCAGTTTGATTTTGTCTATTTCTTATTGAGTGTGTGCAGGCCAGATTTCATTTGTATGTTCTATTACGTTATCCCCTGATGTGACTGAATCTGATCCTGTACAAGTGGAAACAGCCTTTGTGGCGAGTGTAGGCGGTCACTAGGCAGAAATAAGACTGTTACTGCTGTAAGCATGGAAGTTGTGTGGGGCATGACCCCTGCTTGACCCAGGAGGTGTGTGTTAAGTGTCACTTCTCTCTAACAGGAGGTCCATGTCTAACCGGAAGCTGTCCAAAGCACTCTCTCTGGAGATGATTCAGCTGAAGGAGAAGGTGGCCAGATTTTCCTCTTCATCCCCATTCCAGAACCTTGAGATTATCGCAACACTGGGCGTTGGTGGGTTCGGAAGAGTTGAGCTTGTAAGGGGTTTACGTTTCAAGCATCTGAGAGAAGCCTTTGACTTTTTTGTTTTGTTTTATATTACAGTATATCTTGGAGGAACGTATGAATCGTTATCACTATCTTAAATGTTGCTTTGAATTGAGAAAGTACATTTTTCCGTTTTCTTGTTGTATAGTAGCACGTCTGTGCTAGTAAGTAACTTAGAGCTGCTATTTCAAGCTTCTTCCATCCCATGCATTTGCGAATTTTTTTCATGTTGGTATTTATTGAAGAATGTACTACGTAAGCTTTACCAAAGACTGTAATACCTTAAAAATGTATTTCCTAACAGCAAAATGTGTGCATATGTATACTCACGACACATTCACTGTCTGTATACTAAAGAAGAATGTGGCCTGAGCACGTGCCATAGAAACAGAATATTCAATATTATATATATTTCCATCTCTTGAACAACTTCACTACCATGTCTGGTTTTGGCTTTTATTATTCTATGTGTGGGTTGCTCAAAGTTCTTTATCAGAGAAAAAGAAAAGAAGAGGAATGCAAGGGGATGTCTGAAGAGCAGCCTTCTGTAGTTTTGGTCAGGACAGCTGGGACTGTGTGGCTCACTTCAGCTGCATCTTCCGCATGGCCACCTCCCTGAGCTTTAGGACCAGCTTCCCAGGAGGAGCAGAGCGGTGCCGTCAGATCGGGTGCTCAGGAGAAACTGTAGAATGGACACCTGAGACCTTACTAGATACAGATGGTTCTGAACCCTTGGCAATTACCAAGCCCTTCTCTGCCCAGCAGATTTTTAACAATTCTCTGTACATTAGCCTCCAGAAACTATGCTGGCACTTCGTCTGCTGGATGGCCCTGGGCACGAGCAGATCTAAAATGTCGCCATGAGACTCTGGATGGTGCACTTCCCACGAGTCAATACTTCACCTCTGATGGGTGAGGGGGGAAGAGATGATTCCTTAATAGGCCAAAGACTGTTTGTAGTGTTTCTGTGGCATATGGAGAGGGGAAGGCAAGGTCCATCTGCAGTGATATGGTTCACCAAAGATCTTGGCAAACAGACTGAATTAATAATGCTAAGGTCTGTTTTTTTAATAGAAAATTATAATTGAAACAATAATTTCACCATTAATTTAACAGTCATAAGCAGCACTAATGGCAAATGTGAGAAAAATATGGGATGCAACCATTTCTGCACAATTTTATTACTTGTCAAATGTAGTCTGCTTATGGAGTTTTAGGCCTATCTGAATACCTATTAATGTCTTTACAAATTTTTTTTAAGGGACTATTCTGTCTGTCCATCCAGAGCAGTGCTCTCCAATAGAACATTCTGCGCTGATGGAAATGTTCTATACCTGTGTTGTCCAATAGCGTAGCCGCTAGCTAGAGGTGGCAGTTGAACTTTCAAAATGTGGCTAGTGCAAGAGAGGAACTGAATTTTGATTTTAAATAATTGAAAATTAAATAAACTCATGCAATGAGTGCCTATTACATGGGATAGTGCAAATATAGATCTTGATTTAATGTGCTTTGTTTTGAAAAATCAAAGAAGAATGAACACTTTTTGGCAGTCAGTCAGTTCCAGTCAAAGCTTGTCATGTCACCTTCCAAATTGAATAGATTTCTAAGCATTAAATTTTTTAACTGGAGTTTTTCTCTTCCTGTTTCAATACAAATATTTTAGAACCATATTCCAGATATGTGCACTCTTTTAGAAATTACAATGAAGGGGAAGTATGTACCCCTGAATAAAACTCAGTTCCCAGAGGTATAAGTGGTTAAAACCTACATACCATTTTAATGTGAAAGAATTTTAACCTCCTTTAGCTAACATGTTTTGTACAGATGTTGTCAGTCTTTCCTAGTAAGCGATTTTTGGGGGATCTTTCTCTTCTTACATAGGTTAAAGTAAAAAATGAGAACGTTGCTTTTGCTATGAAGTGTATAAGGAAGAAGCACATCGTTGATACTAAGCAACAGGAGCACGTCTACTCAGAAAAGAGGATCCTGGAAGAGTTGTGTTCTCCCTTCGTTGTGAAGTAAGTCAGCATTTGGCTTCCAGAACTTAGGATTTTAGTCTCTTTCCGTGAGTGTTTTCGTGCAAGAGGAAGAGGAAGCCGAACTCAGAACTCTCCATCCCAGGCACAGCCACAACACATAAAATGTTAGAAGTTTGAGATCTGGAGTCAAGCACCCAGATCTTTTTATTCTTAAGTAAATATCAGGAAAGTGTGTGCATATGTGTGTGTGTGTGTGTGTATAAAATTAATTCAGAACTTAGCGAGCAAGAATTCATTGGAAACCCCTTAGGGAGCCTCCTGCTGTTGAGTTCCTGCCAGAAGTGGCATTTGGGCACATGTAGCTGCTAAGGGGCACCAGACCATGTTCTTGCGATGCCTAGAGGCTGAAAGTTCCACCTCCTGATAGTTACTGTTCTGTCTGCAGCTATCACCAGAGCTGGGAAGAGAATTGATTATTCAAGGCCATGGCTTGTGAATTCATGGGCTGGTGATGTAAGCCAGTTTGTATTGTCTTATACAACTTTAGCGTAGCTTTAGTGACTTCTGCATGATATAAGGTGCCCTTTCAAGGAATACAATTTATACTTTTGAATTAAATGCCGTGAAAGAATTTTTTGCCAACCCATTTTCCCGATTTCTTTTTCAATATTAAAAAAGAAGTGTGACCCCAGGCAATGTTGGTAATGGGGTTATCCAGTTATCTTTATATTAGCTGTGTCCTGAAAGGAAGTCCCCCTCTTTTTTTAACCAATAACTCATTAACTCTGATGAACAACATAGATTAGGTTTTATTTCCTCATTTCAGCTCTTTACAAAGTTCTTGACATATTGTAGGGTTATAATGATATTAAGAATAAATATTAATGACAACATTTATTGAGAAATTAACACATGTCTGGTACTCTTCTAAGCAATATATATTTTATATACATATAAAATAAAATATTTATTTAAAAAAGTTATATTTATTATCTATGCAATATATGGATATGAATACATTACATTGATATAGTCAATAATGTACTGGTAATATTTAATAAATATATAATCAAGTGAATACATATATTCATTTGATCTTCATAATAGAACAGTGAGGTAAATGTTATGAGTGGCTGATTGGGGATTCAAGCCTAGGCAGCTGGTTCCAGAGCCAACACTGAATCATGGTACCAGATTGCTTTTGCTGTCTGGACGTGATTGACTGCTCTGCTTTCTGTTCTAGCCTGGGCGTGGTGCTAGAGAGAAAAGGGCGTCTTTTGACTAAGACCCAGAGACTACTTTCACCTAGTGTGGAAATATGGTACCCTGCCCGGGTCCCACATCAGGATTGAGGCTGTCATTCGCCCAGATTCTGAGTGTGCTGCCAGCTGAGGACTCTGGCTCGGTCCCTCTCTCACTGTTGCTCTTAGGCAGAAAGAACCCCCTTGTCCAAGTTCATGCTCTCCCTCCAGGTACATCCTACATCCAGTGATGGCAGAGCTCCTTGAAGTTGAGGCTTTTGTTGAAATTAGATTATAGCCCAACTCTCCCTCTGCCCAAATCTGTTTATTCTTCCCCCATGGGTACTGTTAGCACTAAACACTACTGTTAGCACTACTGTAACTCCCACTAAACTTCTTACAAACCTGTGTCTCACAGTCTGTTTCCTGAAACCAACCAGAGGACATAAGGCATGAGTACGAATAACTGTTATGCAAGGCAGATCTTAAAAGAGATGTATGCAGAGGTCTCTGGGTTTTGGGAGGAAGGAGAGGCCATGTCTGGTAGATGGGATAAGGAACTGGTTTATCAGGAAGGTGGCCTCTGAGCTTGGCCTTGAGGAGTGAAACTGAAATTAAGAAGTTGTCTGTGGGTAGAGGGAGGACAGTCTAAGGAAAGGGTCCAATGTAAGCAAAAGCAAGGTAGGGAAGGTCACAGAGTAGTCAGGTAGAAGCCCAGTATAGCCACAGGTTGTTTGGTAGCAGAAGAGGACCAGTGTTTAAAATGTTGTTGATAATACCCTCAAGTAACTTTAGAGAGGTTTGAAAACTAGATTCCTAATAATAACCATATTTTTATCTGTCTTCCCAGATTGTATCGCACTTTCAAGGACAATAAGTATGTATACATGCTTCTGGAAGCCTGCTTAGGTGGGGAGCTGTGGAGTATATTAAGAGACAGGTAATGAAAGATGATTATAATCAATAACTTCCAACTACTCACAAGTGGTCTAAAGCATGGTATGTTCATCATCATTTAGAGAGACATGAAGGAAGTAGTTGAGATATGATTCTAAGAAAATATGATCACTTGATAAAATAAAGTAGTAATAGTGAGTTTTGTGTTTATTTGGGGAGATAGTGTATGGAATTTAAAAACATTTCATTATTTAATGTGAAAACTATATATGACAAAGATATCAGCAGTTTGTAATTGAAGGCCAGTTTAGTGTGGTAGATAGTAAGCTTGGAAGAGAGGAAGGACTTGACCTAAACTCTAAGGATGACCAAATGTGGAAAGGCAGAGAGGAAGGGAAACTGATGGAAGATGTAGCGGAACGTTGGGATAGGATCATGTCTCTGTGGATGATGAAGAGCAGGATTTGAGTAGAAGACAAGGGCAGCAGAAGAGGAGATGGAAAGGAGGTTTGCAGTAGGTTCTGGGGGTTAATTCCAGGCATTTAGACTGTATTACCTGGGCCAGTGGTTCTTAACCCTGGCTACACATTACAATCACATGGGAATCTTTTATAAAGCAAAAACGCTGAGCCCTAAC
The DNA here is from genome assembly GCA_004026765.1 of Micronycteris hirsuta. Lineage (NCBI taxonomy): Eukaryota > Metazoa > Chordata > Mammalia > Chiroptera > Phyllostomidae > Micronycteris > Micronycteris hirsuta. The sequence goes on along the minus strand of PVJI01016667.1, from coordinate 8,365 downwards.
ACTAAAGATTAGGATTCAGTTCATCTGGGATAGGGCCCAGTGAATAATTGTTAATGCTTCTCAGGCAATCCAATGTACATTCATGATTGAACACCACACACTAGGCAATAAGAGAGCATTGAGCATCTGAGAAGATGAATGAGTTGTGTTAGGAACATATTGTTGGATAGATCTGAATGAGGAGAACCTGGAAGGAGGAGAAGACTTCCATGCCACTGCAAAAGCATTTGCATCTTCCACCCTTGTTTCAATAGGCAAATCTATTTAGAAAATCTCAATCTATTTAGAAGGGGGAATTTCTACGTCCTGCTAGGCATTGTGCCTAATACTCAAAACAATATTAAGTAAATGGTAAACCCATTTCACAGATAGGGATCTGAGGATCAGAACAGCTGCTTGCACAAGGACACAGTGAGTGGAAAAGCAGGAGTCAAAGCCAGTCTCACTCACCCCAAAGGCACATCCTCCTATTCCACCATGCAGCATATCACCACCACATCGTAATGACTCAGGACCTAAGCACCCCCGGTGCCAACAGAGGGCAACTCTAATATTATCAAGGTGCACCAGATGGGAAGGAGTTATGGTTACATGCTTTACAAACAAGGAATGAAAATGATCACTTGGGTCATTTTTCAGTCAAGCAATCAATTACAGATGTCTGGTTCAAGTTTGCCATTGAAATAATTGCATTTTCTGCAGCGTTGCATATCTCCATAAATGTCTAAAAACCTTTTCTTATTTTTCTGTTTTATATGTTCATATGCAGTTAGCAGAAACAATTGTTTGTATGTGGACATTTTATTTTAGTGAAGTAGTTCTTGTTTGCATCTAGTATCCCCCTAGATTTCTTTCTGATCTGACTCATTGGCAGCATAAAGCACTTCTTAGTGTTGCTATCCTACAAAACATTTGTGTTGCATAGATTTACCAATGCAAACAACAGAGATGTATTTCTAGAGCATTAAGAGGGAACGTGGTTTTGTTGCAGAGGCAGCTTTGATGAACCCACCTCCAAGTTCTGCGTTGCTTGTGTGACTGAAGCATTTGATTACCTGCATCGACTAGGTATTATCTACAGAGACCTGAAGCCAGAAAACTTAATTCTAGATGCTGAGGGCTATCTGAAACTGGTAAGACAAAGTCTCTAACTTACGGTATCATAGGAGATATTTCCAAACACAAAGTTGCATTATAGTTGCAATTTTCTTTTAATTTTGGTACACCTGTTATTCCACTTTGGGGGATACGACCTTTGAAATACAGGGAGCAGTGTTGCAAGCACACTTTTTTTGGTCTAGAAATTTAATATTGCCACCATATTTGCAATTCCTCTTAGGGATTACAATTCATATAATAGAATGCCTTTAAAATTGAATTTTGTTAGTGCTTTTGTTGAGTAATTTTAACTTGGTTTTAATAGGTTCCTGCTACATATAGGGAATGGCTATAAGGGATAAGGAGCGAAGAGTTTATGGCTCCTGTCTGAGATATCCACTGTCTCTGTACAGAGAAAAGATGCGCATATGAATGTTGGTAGTGTTTTTGAATCTTGTAAAGTACATCCAGAGTTGGGAATCACAGCTCTAGACTACAGGCTCCTTGGGTACAGAGACTTTTCTTGCTATCCATCTTTGTAATCCTCAAATGCCTAACATAAATCCCCTTTCATGTCACACTGAAGGAACAAATGCTGCAGTCACATAGACTGCTGTCAGTGAGAAACAGGATTAGAAATGGGCAGTCTTAATTTAGGAGAAGACAAGGCACTTTGGACCTCAGGAGGGAACCCTATCTGGGTGATGGACGTGGCTGAGTTGTCCTGAGTCCGTTTTGTCAGTACCTCAAGGACATTAAACCATCTCTGAGCTCAACATTTACAATGATATTAAAAGTTTCTTGCATCAGAACTTTTACAAATGGACATAATAACAGCTATTATTTAATGAGTAGTTGACTATGTGCGAAGTTACTGTGCTAAACATACTGGAATTAATATATTTGACAATTGACGAGACAGGTTTTCTCATCCATAGATTACAGCATATCATTTAGTGTTAGGAATCAAATTTATTATGCGTAATTGCTAAACAACTTCTCTTCCTAGCAAAGGAGTAAAATAAAAGTCCTTTCATGTGAAATCTGGCTAACTTCCAAGAAACACTGTGATCCATTCAAGCTTTATCTTGTCCATGAAAGACGGCTTTGAGAATTGGTGAGGCTCTCACACAGGGCCTCAGTCGCTCATCTTCCTCACAATTCCTTCATTGGCTGTGCTCTCACAGCTCTTTAGGGAAACCCTTTGGCATCTTCCAGAAGTAAACCTTCATGAGGGATGCAGATATCCATTTGATTAATTTCTTTTTTTCAGAGCTGTTTTTAAAACATCAAACAGCATATTCAGTATTTATCCTCACAGAGTTCAATAAGTCTCTCTCTTGTTAGTTTTTGCTATTCATCCCACTAACTTATTTGCCAACCAGCAAAATGAAGGTTAATAACTAAAGCCTTTAGAGATTAAAAAGTAAATGTTTCTAGCTCTGTATGAAGCTAGATATCCTGGAATCCTCTCAGTACAAAATGTCTAAAAGTACTGGATGAAACCCGAAAAGCAGTATTACATACATGGCTTGGTTTAGAAAACAGCACTGGGATTCTCTTGAGGCTGGGAACCAAGCTTGAGCAGTCGCATAGGATGGAATTCAGACACTGAAGCTGCTCTCTTGTGGGTGCCCAGCAATCCTAGGTGGCCGAGAAGCTTGATTTTTATGAGCTGCACTCTCTGGGAACAGGAGACCAAGTTTTGGACCAGGGAAGTTGTAACAGAGAACATTGATTGCACAGAGCCAGGAATCACACAGAGTACGCTCTCAGGGAAACAGAAATCAAGAAAAAAATATCTAATGCATAAAGACAGAGTAAATGCAAAAAAACATGCTTTTCTAATTATTGGACTTTTAGTAGAGGAATGGAAGAGTCTTTTCTAAGAATTCTTGGCCAGACTGGTCTTCATGGAGGTTGGGTGCCCAGTCTTCAGGGATGGAAATACCTAAGCGAGAATTTAAATGAAAATGGATCCATGTTGGTAGCATGCCCAGGTTTCTAAGAATCAGTATATATCCTCTCTGGAAGAATGTCCTCTCAACTCAGGACACACAGAACTCTCAGAGATAAAGCTCCAGGGAATGTGAGCTCACATTTAAAAATAAAATTTAAGATGAGGGAAAAAGATAGCATAAACATTATTTAGTTGGCACATAAATGTCTCAATATTGGAATAATGAGATGAAGAATGTAAAATAAATATATCTAATGCCTTTTAAAAATAACAGGGAGCCCTGGCTGGTGTGGCTCAGGGGATTGAATCCCAATCTGCGAAGCATCGCTGGTTCAATTCCCACTCTGAGCACATGCCTGGGTTGTAGGACAGGTCCCCAGTTAGGGGCATGTGCGAGGCAACTGATCGATGTATCTCTCATGCATCAATATTTCTGTCCCTCGCTTCCTCCCTTCCCCTCTCTCTAAAAATAAATAAATAAAATCTTTAAAGAGAATAACAGAGGGAATAACAAATTAATGATGAGCAGTCTTAAAAATGACCTAACAGGTTTAGGAAAAAAATAACAAATAAAACTTCTATTAAGAAATTAAGACCATAATATTGAAATGAATTATTCAATTGAAGTTTTCATTAATGGTTGGAGTAGCTTGCATTGGACTAATCTTGCTAAGATTAATGATAATATATGTGTAAAGATGTGTGAATACCTTGGGGAACAACAAAAAGTAGCCTTTCCAACATCGAAGAAGGAAGCCACACTGGGTCAAATTGACGTTGATACAGCTGTTCACAGCTCTTCATTTCAGGACACTTTTTATTGTAAAAGGCAGGGGGCGGGGTAAACCTTTAGTTGACATTATATCTAACGTGAGATATTCAATGTTTTTTAATTAGATTGTGAACAAGACAAGAATATTTTCTTTCACCCATTTTTATAACATTGTAACAGGGGTCTTAGCAAATGAAATAAACTAAGAAAAAGAAATGCAAGGCTGAAGATTAAAAAGGAAGAAGTTAAAACCAGGAAAAACCTGTTTTTATTTGTGGACAATATGATTGTTGATATAGAAAAGCCTAAAGAATTTACAAAAAAAATACTAGAAAGAATAAGTAAATTAAACATGATTAGAGCTACGAAGTCAATATACAAATAAATATTCTATTTTTACATACTAGCAGTAAATCTTCAATAAATTTAATAATACTATTTATAATAATATCAAAAATTATAAAATAACTGAATAAATTTAAGATGTAAAACTGTGTAAGGGCACTACATTGAAAACAGCAAAATATTGCTGAGAAAAAATAACTAAATAATAAGATATACTATGTTCATAAATTGGATAACTCAATATTTGATAAGATGTTCATTGTATCCAAAATATCTACAGATTCAAGGCCACTGCCATAAAATTTAGAGCAACCATTTTTTTTAGAAATTGAGTTGTTTATTCTAAAATGTACACAGGAATTCAGTATTTAGAAGAGTTAATAATCACTTTAAAAAATAACAATTTTGAGAAAGTTATTATATATATCAGATATACTTTAGACATATAGTAATCAAGGGAGTATGATAATGGTCTAAGGATAGACAAATAGATTAATATAATGGAATAAAGTCCAGAAATAGACATATATGTAGTCAACTGATTTATAGCAAAAGGGGAAAGGCTAGTCTTCTCAACAGGTGTTGCTGAAATAGCTGGATATGCGTATGTGGGGAAGCAATGAACATGACTCCCTCCTCACACTATCCATAAAAGTTAACTCACGGTGGGTCATAAACCTATAAAGCATCCGGAAATAAACATAGGGTGATATCTTTATAACATGGCATAAACAGAGATTTTGTAGAACGCAAATAGTAGTAATTTTAAAAATTCAGGCTGTTATAACAAAAACACTATAGAGTGGGTGGCTTAAAAAACAAACAGTGTTTTCTCACAGTTTTCAAGGCCGGGAAGTCCAAGATCAAGGCTCTAGTAGATCTGGTATCTGGTTAGACAGCCTATAGACAGCTGCCTTCTCACTTCCTCACGTGTGGGGAAAGGGAGAAAGAGTGAGGGCAGACGATACAGAAGCAGAGGTAGAGGTAGACTTTCTCTTGTCTCTTATATGGGCACTAATTCCATCATAAGTGCTTTACCCTCATGACCTAATTACCTCCCAAAGACCCTGCCTACAAATAACATCACACGGAAAGTTAGAGTTTCAACATATGAATTGGGGTGGGGGGGCATAAATATGCAGTCCATAATAATTGGACTTCATCAAAACTAAAAACTTCTGATTGTCAAAGTACATTGTTATGAAAATGAATAGTCATACCATAGAGTGGGAGAAAATATTTGCAGTGTATTTTTATGACAAAGGACTTGATTGTATCCAGAAACATATAAAGAACTCAATAGTAAAAGGACAACCCAATTTTTAAAATGTTCAAAGATCTTGAAAAATCATTTCACAAGAGAAGGCATAAGAATTATCAATAAGCCACATCAGTAGTCATCAAGGAAATGCAAATTAAACCCACAGAGAGGAATCATTTTATACCCACTGCAATGACTATCATTTACAAGATTGACAGTACCAAGTGTTAGTGAGACATTCTCCTAAATTTCTAGTAGGAAAAGAAAATTATAGGCCATTTGAAGAATAGTTTTGTCAGTTTCTCATAGAGGCAAACCTACACCTGTTCTATGACAAGAAATTTCTCTTCCTGATGGAAATTCCACTCCTTATATGATATTTATCCAGGAAAATTGAAATTACATCTTCAGAAATCTTGGGCAAGAATGTTCATAACAGCTTTATTCATAAAAGCCCTCAAATCAGAAAGAGCCCAAATACCCTACACCCACTGACCGCATAAACTTGTAGTAGTACATTCAGCAATGGAATGCTGCTTAGCAGTATTAAGGAATGCATTACACAGCAAGCAACGATATGAATTTTAAAAACCATGTTGAGCAAAAGAAGCCAGACACAAAAGAATATCTTCTCTGTGATTACAGCTATTGACTTCCTAGAATAGATGGTAGAAATAAATATAATTGTTGCTCTGGGAGGGACATTTGACTGGAAAGAGGTTATGAGGAAACTTTCTGAGATAATGAGAGAATCTGTATTTTGACTGTATGTGGTTCTTACATGAGTATGACCTATATTAAAATTCAGTGAATTGCACACCAATAATATGTGCATTTTATTGCTTGTAAATTATACATCAACCTGAAAAAATGTAATAGGTTAAATAGCAGATGATTCACAAATAAATAGAAAAATCAGTAAACTGAAAGGTAAATCTAAGTAATTTACACAAGCAGTAGCATAGAGACGCAGAAAGATGGAAAATAAGAGAAATGAGGTGACTTGAAGAATAGAGTGAGAAGTTCTTAAAATGTTTTTTTGAAGTCCAAGATAAAAATAATATATCTCCCAAAATGGGAACATTAAGTTTTTAGATGATGAAATCAATGTATTTAAGATAGAAATCAATTAACAAAATTTTAAAAATAGGAAGCAAACACTAATAAAAACCGTAGCTCATTACACTGAAATTTTAAGAATATTTCAAAATAACTGAAGGATCCATGAAGAAGAAACTTTAATGAATATTAATAAACAGATAAAAAAGGTGACGGGATTAAGCAAAGAAAAGCAGACCCAAAGGGAAAGGGGCTGGAGAGAGGGGAGGGAAAGAGGGCTTTGGAGCCATTTGGGTAGTGAGCACACAGTGCAGTATGCAGTGATGTGTTATTGAGTTCTACTCTTGAAACCTGTATGATCTTATTAACCATGTCTCTGCAATAAATTCAATTAAAAATAGAATTTTCATACATATTATCGCAAGTGTGTTGCAGATAAAACGATAGCTAGAGTAATGTGCATAGCCTTAAAAGTTTCAACTAGGTGAAACAGAACAAGTGGGTACAGCTGCCTGTGGCAGCAAAAGCCAAACTCGTGAGACAGGTGTTGGTCCAAAAGGAAAGATGCTTGTATTCAGGTGTTGGACCTGGAAGAGTGGTGGACTCCCGTCCCGAAGACCTTCTTGCATTCCTTTGCAAGCCCTTGTGTGGTTCTTACAGGGGCTGGGGGTGCTTTGTTTCTCTCTCTAATCATCCTGCTAGCTTTTGGCATGCTCAGTTTACAAACCTCCCCCTACTCCATCTTGGCCAATGGGGGAGACTCCCCAGGGTTCCCTGTCTACAGTACCAGGGTCGGAGGGCAGCAGGAGAATGCAGGACCTGCCGTCAGGGAGTCGGGGGATACAGCAGCCCTCAGCCCACCTCCAGATGCTGGACATGGTGGCTGCACATGTGGGGGAGCTGGTTGGAGTTCCCAGGGCACCACTGGATCTGGTGTGCCCCATCCTCTGTGCAGCCCCCTTGTGGCTCGCCCCTCTGACTTACTGTCTACAGTGACTTAGGAAGAAAGACTAAAAATTAATGTGCTAAACATCCAAGTTAAGAAGTTGGAAAAGGGGAAAACCAAAGAAAAGAGAAGAAAAAATAAAGTTAAGAACATGAATTAATAAAATATGAAATTAAAGGATGGAAATTAAAGGAAATTGAGGTTGACATTTTCAAAAGATTAATAAAATTAACAAATCTGTAGAAATACTGATTAAAAGTAAAAGAGAAGAGGAGATACAGATATTTACTACTACAAGTGAACATAATGGTTAAAGCAGAGATTTATGTGGAGTAGAAAGTATTTGGGCAACTCTATATTATCTTATTCTATGAAGCTAGTATAAACTTGATTCTCCAAAGGAAACGCCTAAGGAAGGGAAATTAATGTCCAATATTACTCATGAATTTAATCCAAGAATCATAAGCCAACTATTAGCAAACTGAACACTACGATGAATACAAATTAGGGTAATACATCATAATAAAGTTGGATATATCTCAGGATTGCAAACATTTAATATTAAAAAAGGACCCATGGACAAACCAAAGGGGAGTAGGATTGAGGGTGGAAGGTGGGGTCAGTGGGGCAGGGGAGAATACTGTACTCGAACAACAATAAAAAAATAAAATAAAATCCTTGAAATCAGAAAAAATTCCAATAAAACAAGTCACTGCCTTAATAGATTAAAAAGTAAATGTGATTATTTAATCACCTCAATAGATACAAGGGAATTTTTCATACACTTTTGCATTTAGTTAGGATAAAAATCTCTTAGCAAACTAAGAATATAAGTGTTTTATTAACCTAATGAGAGATACTTGACAAAAATTTAGAGCAAACACTTTACATAATGATGAAACATTAGAAGTATGCTTTTTTTTT
>PVJI01016666.1:0-37698 GCA_004026765.1 Micronycteris hirsuta | reverse complement strand
ATGTTCATAGCAGCACAATTCACAATAGCCAAGTGCTGGAAACAACCTAAGTGCCCATCTACAAATGTATGGATCAAGAAACTATGGTACATGTACACAATGGAATTCTAAGAAGCAGAAAGGAAGAAGGAGCTTATACCCTTTGCAACAGCATGGATGGAACTGGAGAGCATTATGCTAAGTGAAGTAAGCCAGGCAGTGAGGCACAGATACCATATGATCTCACCTTTAACTGGATCATAATCAACAAAAGCAGAAAGCAAGCAAAACATAACCAGAGACATTGAAATTAAGAACAGTGTAACAATAGACAGGGGAGAGGGGGGAGGGGACAATGGGGAGAAGCGTTTTCAGGAATCACTGTAGAGGACACATGGACAGAACTAAGGGGGAGGAGGGAGGCTCGGGGGAGAGGTGGGGTTGGAGGGGAAGGGAGGAGGGGAGGGGAGAGGATGCAAATAACTAATTGAACAACAATAAAGTAATTATTAAAAAAACATTCGAAGAAGTAATAACTAAAAAAATTCTAAATTTTATGAAAACAATAAACCCATAGTCACAAGCTCAACAAATAGCAAGCACAAGGAATAAGAATAAAAACATACCATACAATCATAATCAAATAGTGGAAAACCAGTGATAAAGAGAACTTCTTCAATTGCATGGTGGTTATTTTAGAAAAATCTATAGCTAACATCATACTTAATGGTAAAAGACTACTTTCCGCCAAGGTCAGGAACCAAGCATGAATGTCCTCTTACCATTTGTATTCAAAATTGTGCTTAAGGTTCAAGCCAGTGCAAAAAGATAAGAAAAGAAGTAAAAGGCATCTAGATTCAAAAGGAAGAATTAATACTCTCTTTTATTTGAAGATAATCATCTAGAATCTATAAAATAGCTACTAGAACTAGTAAATACTTTGGCAAGTTGCTAAATATATGCAAAATTAATATGCAATGAACAAATAGAAATTGAAAAAAGTACTATCTACAATAGTACAGAGGTACAAAATACTTAGAAACAAATCTGACAAAAGATGTGTAAAACCTGTGCATTCTAAAAAACACAAAATATTTCTGAGAGAATATATGACTTAAATACTTGGAGAGTTATCCTGATATCCCATGTTCATGGTTTTGAAGACTCAATATTGCCAAAATGTCAATTTTTGCCAAATTGATTAATGTGATCCCTGTTGAAGTTTCAGCAGAAATTTTTATAGAAATGGAAAAATTGATTCCAAAATTCATATGTAAATGGAAAGGACCTCTGTAGCCAAAACAACTTTGGAAAAAGAACAAAGTTGTAGGACTAATACTTCTGATTGCAATACTTACTACAAATTTCTTGTAATTAAGACAGTGTAGTAATGATGTCAAGGTCAACAGATAAATTAATGGGGCAGAGAAGAAGATCCATGTATAGACTCAGCATATAATCTATAATGAGAAAAAGCAGGTCATCCCTTGTGTGGTATTGCAGAGTGGCACGGGGTGGGAGGAGGGCGCAAAGAAACACAGAAGCTTTTAGGAGTGATGTGTATGCTCATTATTTTTATTGTGGTATTTTTATGGGTGCATATATAAAGGTCAAAACTTTTCAAAAGGTACATTTTAAATATATGCAGTTTACTATATGTCAGTTATACCTCACTAAAGCAGTTTTAAAAACCTAGTGCAACTTTCAGTTTGCACAGGAGAATACAAGTATTTTATGTTAGTTATTATTACGAACATCTACAGAGAATTAGGAGTGCCAGCATTGTGTTAAGTATCTATTTTACCTATTTATCCTTATTTTATTCTCATAACAACCTTATGAGGTAAGTGATGCTGTTAACTCCTTTATTCAGATGAGGAAACTAAGGCCCCATAACATTCTCACTGCCACACAACGAGTAAGCATTGGAGCCAGGATCTGAGCCCAGGCAGTTTGCTTCAAAGCTCGGGCTCTGAGCTACTCTGGAAGTTGATTAATTCCAATGTTTTGCCATTGTTGTTTGCAGGGAAAAATCACAGAAGAAGCTGCAATCGAGGAACTTTTACCAATAGTCCAAAGAGGTACTACTGGTGAAACAGAGGTAGGGCTTGTTGCAGGACTTTGCGAGCTGTCTCGTTGACCCCATGCGGTTCACTCCTTGCCACCTGAGTCTGTGCCCCTTTCTCTTCCAGGCTCCCTGCGTCTCTCTACAAGTTTACATCTGCCACCTCCTTTAGGGCTTACTCCGCAAAACCTCCCTTGATTAACTTTTACTTTACTGTGATTAATCCTCTATTCTGTCTTGTACAGCTCAGACCTAGAAGTTATAGTTTCTACATAAATTATTTACAAAAATTTCAGTAATTAGAGTTTTTCTCTTTTCCCCCGTTGTCCACAGAGAAAACATTTTGTAGGGGCAAAACATTTGTAAGAATTTTTTGCAACTATATATATCATATGTCCATACATATTCTCATACACACAGTTATATGTATTATATGTCATTCATCTGCATCCTAGGTTCTAGTAACTCCTACTTCCTGTGACAGATTCAGGCCAAAGGGTGGTAGCATCTTCTGCCAGTTGCTATCCCTGGGCACTTCCTCATCTTTGTTGGTTTTCCTTTACCCCCCAGACACCTTCACACACGGTCCTTTGTTAAACTGGCTTTATCCACTCCACTGATGCATATGGTCTGTTTCCTGCTGGAAACCCGAGGATTCAGGTAGGAATTAGCAGGTCTCTGTGGACCATGCTCTGGATTTCGAACTTTTCCTAAGGAGGAGAGGAAGGCTGTGAAGGTTTTAAGTGGGAGATTGATATGATCAGATATTCTCATTCCTCAGTGATAAGCACAGTTCTAAACTTCCAGTGGATTCCCAAGTGCCTCTTGTTGTTAGGTCAGCTGACTCAGAATGAACAGCCCAAAAATCTACAGAGCCCTTGAAGGGGGAACAGGGAAGAGGAAGTTGAGTCATCTCCATGGAGGTCCTGGGACAAATTCACTGAACATTAATCTCAGATATTTGAATTCTGAGGGAAGGGAGATTATTGCTCCCCTCTCCTCTTCAGAACTGAGTAAAGACCTATCTTTACAGAGGTCAGCTAGAGATAAAAATACCACTTAATTATGGCTAAGCCTGACATTGAGAGTGAAGTTTGGATGTGTAACAAAAATGGACTTACTACTTCCTCCAACTGAATCAAATGTACATACGTAGCTGTAGGCAGGCCTCACCCTTAGGGCAGCGTCTGCCCTCCTGGACTAAGTGCATGGAGGAGACAAGAGTGCATGGGTCCTGGAGCAGGATGTGCTGTTGGAAAGAGAGTGCACTGGCAGGCACAGGGTCAGTTTTCTGAATCTCACTTCAGCATGCACTGTGGGACCCCTACCCATATGCTTCTCATTCCTCAGCACTCTGAGAAGGAGTTTCAGGTGCCTGGTTTTTCTCTGCTGTTGTGCCTTCAGGCAGGTCAGAATCTTTAGGGGAGCAGCCATCAGCTAATGACGGAAGTTAGCTGAAGAATTAGTATCCCAGTTCCTTTGCCTCTTAGGGGGGTACTCCATGGTCTCCAAGAGATCTTGACAGAAATGAGTCCACAGTGGCAATCCACTCATTAAATACTCTGTGTTGGTATCCTTCCCTTCCTTGTCTCACTTCTCCACTCCCCTCACAGAATTTCCTGTTATTACTCCCCAAATAAAGTTAGCTCTGAGTTTGCTTCTGGGGAAACCCACATTAAGGCATTTACTCCCCATGCCTTGGGAAGGAGAAAGTCAGACATACAGCAGAGGGGAGCAGTTTTCTCTTTAGTGTATCTGAAATGGTAACCATTCGTTTGGAAACCCAAACAAGAATGTGGTTGGGGCATAGAACAGTCCTCACTGCATTCGAAATACTGGAACCCCAGAGGGCATCTGAGTCAACAAGGTGAATGGATTTTCCATATTTATCTCCTTTCCCTTCTGGGGAAAAAAAGAACACTGAACTGACAGATGACAGTAAAGGAGTAAGAAGGGCCCATATTTACAAAGACAATGAGACTGGGAGAGGAGATGTTGGAAGATGAGCACTTTAAAATGTTTCAAGTGAAGAAAATCAATGGTGAAGTTTACACTGGCTTAGTACCGCTGAGAAAGGTGAAACTCAGGACCTGTGGAAGGTGGGGTGAGGACTAGTCTAAAACATGGGGTCTGCTTGACTGTCTGCTCTGGAGGGTCGGGGGCACTAGGTTCTTTGCAGGCAGCACTAAACTTGTCATTTGTCCCCCAAGTGAAGCAACCAGATGACTGTTCTCTGGAGAGACTGAGCAGAAGCAGCTTCAAATTCAGGCTCATATTGCACATATGAGGCTGTGTGATGGGGAACATAGAGAATCAAGAATAAGTGGAATTTTCTAATTCAAGTAGAGTGACCCCTGAACCTCTCCTGCTGGCATCTTATCCAAATGCCAAAAGTCAGGTCTCTGTATTAGGTTTTGTTTTGTTTTTAATTTCATTGCTACTGCAACAGATTACCATAAATTTAGTAGCTTAAAACAATATAAACGTATTGACTTGCAGTTCTGGATGTCAGACACCCAAACAGGTCTTATTGTGCTAAGACCCAGGTGCAGCCAGGGCCCTGTTCCTAGTGGAGGCTCTAGGAGAGAATTTATTCCCTTGCCAGCTTCTAGAAACCACTTACATTTCTTTGGCATGTAGCCTCTTTCTCCATCTTCAAAGCTGGTAGCATGACATCTTCTAATCTCTCTTTGACTCTGACCCTCCCGCCTTTCTCTTACAAGGAAGGCTTCTTATGATTTCAGCCTACCCAGATAATCCAAGATAATCTCCTTGACTCAAAACCCTTAATTTAATAACATTTGCAAAGTCTCTTTTACCTTGTCAAGTAACATCAACAGGTTCTGGGGATTAGGCCATGCACATCTTTGGAGACCACCATTTTGCCTACCAAGTGCCTCATGTAGGTGATTGAAGAACTTAATTCCCCTGGAAACCTGACAGGCCTATATAGAAAAGGCCTTCAGATAATGTCCCTGGAGGTGATTGCCCAGTGAAATGCCAGGTCTATACTTGATCCCCCCATGAAGTGCCCTGTTAACTGTTGAGTCTTTTGCTACCTACCAAGCACAGTTGATTTTAGGAAGCTAGAAAGTGCTTTAGAGATAAAAGAGCATAAACCACGAACAGAGAAGACAATGAAAAGACCTGGAACTTAAACAGAAGCTGTAAAACAAGAATGCAGGTAGTATAGCTGGCATGTGAGCAAGGCTAGATCAGAGGAAGGGGAGAGAAGAAATGAAGTCATATTATCTCAAATGCTTGGTTGTTTGGAAAATAATACTGACAAATGCGTAACAAATCTGACAAAGCATGTGAAAAAAATTAGGGAACCAAGAAAATCAAAGTACACAGATGAGAACACAGTTATATCACACTTCTTTCCCCGGTAACAGTGATACCTACATATTCATAATAATGTAAGTACTTACTGTTTTAACCATGAATTGTGCTATAATTATATTGAGGGATGGGGGGATATGGGGAAGAGGGTAGTGTAAGGGGGTTACATCCAAAAAGGAATTTTAAACACTGATGAATTAAGAAATAACAGTATAAGCACATGTTGAGAAATATAGAAGTAAATAGCAAAAGAAATGAGAAAGTTGAAAGTGCTACCCAATGGGGAGAGGAGCTTGGGGGGTCAGGGTACTCCTGATTTTTCTTTTTAAGTTTTTAGTGCAAGTATTATTTTAATTTTTACTATATGCATGTATTACTTTGATTTAAAATAACTCCAAGAAGGATCACAGAAAGAATCATTTTCCTTTTTAGGGGTATTTAAGAAGAGCTATAACATCTTAGATCCCCTAAAAAGAGGCTAAAAGGACTCAGTGCTCCGTTTCCTGGTGGCTATTGGGCAGTTGGACCTCCTGGGCTCCACCTTAATACCAAACCACCTGAATTAGTCCAAAGATCCAAAAATTCTTGTAGCACAAACTCACAATGAAAACACTTTTGGGGACAGAGGTATTTTATTTATGAAATTAACATGTGCATAATACTACTATTACCTCTAGTAGTAGTAGTTCTAACCTCTACTCAGTGATGCTGTTAAAATATGCCTCCTATATCAAAGGCCAACTGAAACATTTTTTTTTTTTTAACATTCATGGGAGAACTTCTTTCAGTCCTTTTTATAAATTTTTAATATCTTATTAAGAACATCTCTTTAAAACTAGGCCTGGCTCAAGATAATTTGTTTCAGGTGAGATAGTCACATTTGTCCTAGAAATGTAGAGATGATGTGACCACTAACCCATTAAATTGCAGAAAATGAATAGGATTTCCATGCGATTCCTCCTTTGTCCTTGCTCTAGAACTTGGGAAGTCTTGGTCAAGAGTCCACTGAAGATACCAATTACTGTGCCAGTAATGTGAGCTCAGCATCCACCTCACTGCCTGAGAAGACCAGTTACTTCCACCCCGTCTATATGGGAGCCTCTTCCGCTTTTTGTATTCAGCTCTTTTGTATTGATGAGAAATATGAAGCAAGGCAAGTATTGATCCCCAGGTTGTCTGTTATGGTAAGACACTTATGGTGTCAGTTGCCCAACATTTTAATCTTTCAGAGCCAGTGATTTCCAAACCTGGCCACACTTCCTAATCTCCTGGAAAGCTTTTTTAAAAGTACAGGTTCCTTGGCCCCATTCCCAGAGATTCCAGTCCATAAAATTTGAGTAAGGCTCATAGCACTGGGCTATCCAGGGTCTGGCTCACCTATATCACAGTTGGGGATCTGGAAAATTATCACTTTTGTAACCGTGTGCTGCTCCCCATTCTCTAAAGTTTTCATTTTGGAGAAACTTTGGATTTAGGTGCTGCTTGTCCGGAGGTTTTGTTTTTGTTGTTGTTGTTGCTGCTGCAAGTAACAGAAAATTCAACTCAATCTAGATTTGAAAAAATGGAATAATTGCCTCACATAACAAAGGATAAGTCCAGTATCAGGGCTGATTTTCAATATGGCTTGATTGAGGACTTACAATCAAGGACCCAATCAAGGACCAGGTTTCTCTCTCTCTCACCTCCCAGCTCTGGTCCTCTGCTGCTGACCCCATTCTCACAGCATTGTCTCCATCTGGGGCTAAAAAGTGGACAGTAGGCTCAGGCTCTGCACCAAAAGCTCATGAGGAGGACACTCTGGTTTGGGCGTAGCTTTCCAGCCAAAGCCCCATTGGGCCTGATCAGGCTGTGTGCTCATTCTTGATCTAACGGCAGGGGCCAGGCTAGACAGCTTTAGTTCCTTACCTCATGCTCCCTGCAGGATCTGGGGTTGTAGCTTCACCCAAAGGTGATCTGAGAAAGGGTTAGTGGAACACCAAACAACAATCTAGGGCAGCTGCTGGAAGAAGGAGTCATGGTGCCAATGCAGATGATTGAACCATCCCACTTCCTGTCCCTCCAGAACACCTGTGTGTTCAGTACTTGCTGCCTGCCCCTCATAGCTTGAACATGGACCCCTGCACTCAATGCCTAGATTCCACACCTTCTTTAGGGTGTCCACATACTCCACCATTTTGTCCTCAAACAATCTTAAAGAGGAATAAACTGGCCCATTTGATATACTGGAATGTTCTGGAATATTTTTTAGGTGACCAAGAGCACGGCTGGACATTTCCTTTTTAGAGAATGTATTTAAGCACATTCCCAATCAGTCTCCTAGCCTTACTTAGAACTATGTTTTACTTATACTTCTGTCCTCTTAAATTTTAAATTTCTTTGGACATCTGAAGGTTGAAAAAGGAAATCCTTTTATTTCAATTATACTGTAGATATCTAAAAAGCCTATAAACCCTTCTAAATTTGTTGTGTATATTTGCTTTCCCCTGTGCATTCAGATATGATTGTGCTTAGAATGTGATTTTTGAATTTTCAGACAGAAATTCAGTGACCCACTATGGTTTGCCTGTGAATATACATCTGCAGCTGGTATATCTTTTGAATATAAAAAAGATCAGAGTAGCCTATAATATGCCCACATCTGCCCCTCCCCCTCCTCTCTTCTAAAAAGGCAGGGAGGGATCATACAGAGTGACTGTTTTGCTTTTTGAATGTGCAGAGATTATTAATTGCAATAATAGTACCTTCAGTTCTAGAGAAATACTTTATTACACATGTATGAAGCTTATGACTTCTGCAACTGATTAAGGTTTAGCCAGACACAGATTCTGACTAGTGGTTGGCTAATCACTGCCTGAGGAGGAGAAAGTGGTAAAAAATCTTAAATATACACTGAACTGATTTGCTTGCAGGTCATTGACAACGCTTACTGTTTTGTTTACAGATCATTGGACTTTATGAATTTTGTTTTCAGTCTCTTTCCTGTAAGTACATGCTGAATTCTGAGTAACATAATTGGTTTTATAAGCTAGAAAAGCGAAATGCTATATTCATTGTCCAGACATTTAAAATGCTATGAATGTCGCGGTTTCATTTGTTTTCGTGTTCTGATAATAAGGATGACTGACGTGTCATGAACTCTTAAAAATAGAAAATATTGTCATTTTTGTTAATTTTTTGATCATGCTGTTTTAATAGTTTTCTTTCAATGCGTAATTTCTTTACGAGATAGCATGACCAGTGTTATCTTTTTTAAGAATCAAATCATCAATAGAATGCTAGTATAACATGAAAATGTCAGAAATTACACTGAAGTGTATTAGACTATTATATTACTTTATAGATTACATTAGCTCAGGAAATTCCGAGACCATTAAATTGCTTTTGTGAGCATAGGAAAGTGAGTACTTGTGCTTGATTTTCTGCTTGGTCCTGCCTCAGTGCCTGCTGCGTAGGAGGGGCTCCCCCCAGGCAAACATCCAAGTGCAAATAAGATACTCCATTTCAGGGAGTCCTGGCCTCTTTCTCCATTTTCGTGTCATTGTTTTCAAGGGATGGAGATTCTAACCAACCTTTTATCAGGGTCTTAGAAGGAAGAAAGTGGGGAAGAGAGATAACTGTAGAACAGAATGGGTTTTTACAAAAGATTTTTCCATGCTGGTCTGTCAGTTAACAAATGTACTTCTTCAGTTGTCTAATTAATAGCAAAGTATCTGCTTCTTTATTTTGCTCAGATATTCTTT
Organism: Micronycteris hirsuta; assembly: GCA_004026765.1. Lineage (NCBI taxonomy): Eukaryota > Metazoa > Chordata > Mammalia > Chiroptera > Phyllostomidae > Micronycteris > Micronycteris hirsuta. Next base: position 28,572 of record PVJI01016666.1, on the reverse strand, counting down.
ATCCTGAAGCAAAAAACAAATACAGTTTAATTATCTTACCTGAAAGGTATGTGATCATAGATTGTATTTCCCCATTTTTAATATAATGAAGTCATGCAATAATGTTTTTCATCATATTTTTGAATTAATTTTAAGGCATTTTGAAGCTGATAAAGCAATGTAGGTTACCCTAAAACAGGATTAACACAGTTGATTTCCCTCAGAGATGCCTCAAAGTAATTTCACTAAGTTTTTTCATTCCTATTTTGAAGATCATGTAAAGACAGATCTTCAGCATTACAAAAGCAATGCTGGATTTAAAAAGTTAAAAGACATGTTTATTTTTAATTCAATTTTATTTCAGGATATGGGGAGACAGGAACAAAATACCTTCATTATGTTATTCATAGAACTTCAGGTTCAAGTCAAAGCAACTCATTATAGTCTCCTTCCCCAGAGGAAGCCCACTGGAACTTGGAAGCCAGTCCTTATTTTCAGCTCCCAGTATTCAATAACTTGATACTAATGTCCCCAAAAGGCGCTGTGTTATTTTGCTGGAAAAAAGGAAGGTTAGGTCAAACAATGGTTTACTCCTTTGGGTTGCACAAATGTCCCCAGGGTTTTACATTAGCACAAGTAATACCTTCACAGGGTTCAGGAGGAGGCCAGATCCCAAAGGGACAAATTAGTTTGGGGAAGATCCGGCTGCTTTTGCAGGCACCTGGCAGAGGGTTAAGGGGGTGTGTGGAGCACAGACAGTCTGGGGCACCACTGTCCGGCACACACAGTGAAATTGCCGAATAAGTAGTTCTTCTAAATGTTCCATCAGCCACATTAAAAAAAACTAAAAAGACACAGGTGAACTCCAATTGAATAATATATTTTATTTAACTCAGTATGTCTAAAATTAAATCATTTCAACATGTAATCAGAATGAAAAATTATTAGTGAGATATTTTACACTTTTATTCTCCATTTTTGAAATCCAGTGTGTACTTTAAATTTACAGTTTATATCAATACAATCAGTAACTTTTCATCAGTTGATCTGCATTTAGATTTTCTTTTTTTATTGTATTTTATCATTTATGCTATTACAGTTGTCCCGTTTCTCTCCCTTTGACCTCCTCCACCCAGCCCCCATCCCTGCCTTCAGGCAATCCCCTCATTGTTGTCCATGTTCATGGTTCATACATATACGTTCTTAGGCTAATCCCTTCCCCGTCCATCTTTCATCTGGTCCCTCCCCCTCTGGCAGCTGTCAGGTAGTTCCATGTACCTGTCTTCCTGTTCCTATTGTATTTGTTAGTACATTTTGTGCATTATATTCTACATATAACTGAGATCATACAGTATTTTGCTTTCACTGCCTGGTGTATTTCACTTAGCATAATATTCTCCAGGTTCATACATGCTGTTGCAAAAGGTAAGAGTTCCCTCTTTTTTACTGTTGTGTAATATTCCATTGTATAAATGTACCACAGCTTTTTTATCCACTCTTCTACGGATGGGCACTTAAGCTGTTTTAAATAACACTGCTATTGTCAGTAACACTGCTATGAACATAGGGGTCTATATATTTTTTTAAATTGGTGTTTCTGGATTGCTAGGATATATTCCCAGCAATTGGAACCTTGGGTCAAAGGGGATTCCATTTACAATTGTTTTAGGATACTCCATACTGTTTTCCACAGTGGCTGCACCAGTCTGCATTGCCACCAACAGTGCACTGGGGTTCCCTTTTCTCCACAACCTCACCAGCACTTGTTGTTTGAGACTATTGATGGTATCCAGTCTTACAGGTGTGAGGCAGCATCTCACTGTGGTTTTAATTTGCATTCTCTATGATGATTAGAGATGTTGAGCATTTTTTCATATGTCTTTGGTCCATCTGTATGTCTTCTTTGGAGAAATGTCTATTCACATCCTTTGCCCGTTTTTTAAATTTGATTGTTTGTCTTCCTGGTGTTGAGTTGTATTAATTTTTTGTATATCTTGGAGATTAAACCCTTATCAGATGTATCATTGGTGAATATGCTCTCAAATACAATGGGTTCCCTTTTTATCTTGCTAATGGTTTCTTTAGCATGCAGAAGCTTTTTAATTTGATGTGGTTCCATTTGTTTATTTTTTCCTTTGTTTACTTTACTCTAGGAGATATACCAGTAAAAATGTTGCTATGTGAGATATCTGAGATTTTAGTGCCTGTGTTTTCTTCTATGACTTTTATGGATTCATGATTTACATTTAAATCTTTTATCCATTTTGAGTTTATTCCTGTATATGGTACAAGTTGGTGTTCTAGTTTCATTTATTTGCATGTACCAGCCCAGTTTTCCTAACACCATTTATTGAAGAGACTGTCTTTACTCCATAGTATGCTCTGGCCTCCTTTGTCAAATATCAATGGAACATAAACATGGGTTAATATCTGGGCTCTCTGATCAGTTCTATTGATCTATATTTCTGTTCTTATGCCAACACCAGACTGTTTTGATTATAGTAGCCTTATATTATAGTTTAATATCAGTCATTATGATACCTCCAACTTTGTTCTTTTTTCTCAAGATTGCTGAAGCTATTCAGGGTGTTCTTTGGCTCCAGATGAATTGTTGGAATGTTTGTTTTAGATGTGTGAAATATGCCATTGGTATTTTAATAGGAATTGTGTTGAATCTATAGATTGTTTTGGGTAGTATGAACATTTTAGTGATGTTAATTCTTTCAATCCATGAACACAGTATGTGCTTCCACTTATTTCTATCTTCCTCAATTTCTTTCTTAAGTGTCCTGTAATTTTCTGGGTACAGGTCTTTTACTTCCTTGGTTAAAATTTTTTCCTAGGTACCTTTTTTTTTTTTTTCTTGCAATAGTAAGTGCAATTGTTTCTTTAGGTTCTCCTTCAAATAGTTCATTATTGGTGTATGAAAACGCCATTGATTTCCAAGTATTGATTTTGTATCCTGCTACTTTGCCAAATTCATTTATTAGGTCTAGTGGTTTTTTGGTGGAGTCCTTAGGGTTTCTTCTATATGATAGTGTGTTATCTGCAAATGACAGTTTTTACTCCCTCTTTCCAATATGGTTAACTTCTATTTCTTCTTCTTGTCAGATCCCTGTGGCTAGGACTTCCACCACTGTGTTGAATGAGAGTGGAGAAAGTGGTCATCCCTGTCGTTCCTGAATTAAGGGAAATGCTCTTAGTTTTTTCCTAATTGAGTATGATGTTGCCTATAGGGTTTTTTTTTAATGTATTTTATTGATTATGCTATTACAGTTGTCTCATTTTCTTCTCCCCTTTATTCTCCTCCACTCTGTGCCCTTCCCCCATCCTTCCACCACCTTAGCTCATGTCCATGGGTCGTACATATAAGTTCTTTGGCTTCTCCATTTCCCATACTAATCTTAACCTCCCCCGTCTGTTTTGTACCTACCCTTTATGCTTCCTATTCACTGTACCTTTTTCCCTATTCACCCCTCTGGGCCTCCCTGCTGATAACCCTCCATGTGATCTCCATTTCTGTGATTCTGTTCCTGTCCTAGTTTGGTTACTTCGTTTTTGTTTTTTTAGATTTGGTTGTAGGTAGTTGTGAGTTTGTTGTCATTTTATTGTTCATAGTTTTGATCTTCTTTTTCTTACATAAGTCCCTTTAACATTTCATATAATAAGGGCTTGGTGATGATGAACTCCTTTAACTTGACCTTATTGGTAAGCACTTTATCTGCCCTTCCATTCTAAATGATTGCTTTGCTGGATAGAGTAATCTTGGGTGTAGGTCCTTGCCTTTCATGACTTCAAATACTTCTTTCCAGCCCCTTGTTGCCTGCAAGGTTACTTTTGAGAAATCAGCTAATAATCTTATGGAAACACCTTTATAGGTAACTGTCTCCTTTTCTCTTGCTGCTTTTAAGATTTGGTCCTTATCTTTAATCTTGAGTTACTTAATTATGATGTACCTTGGTGTGTGCTTCCTTGGGTCTAACATTTTTGGGACTCTCTGAGCTTTCTGGACTTTTTGGAAGTCTATTTCCTTTGCTGTATGTAGGAAGTTCTCCTTCATTATGTTTTCCTTTTTTTAATTTTATTTTATAATATATTTTACTGATTGTGCTATTTCACTTGTCCCACCTTTATCCCCCTCTGCCCTGCAGCCCCCCTCTCACTCACATCCCCCCGCTTAGTTCATGTCCATGGGTCATACATAAAAGTTCTTTGGCTTCTACATTTCCAACACTATTCTTAACCTCCCTCTGTCTATTTTGTACCTACCATTTATGCCTGTTATTCCCCATACCTTCTCCACTTTTCCCCCTCCCATTCCCTACTGATAACCCTCCATGTGATCTCCATTTTTGTGATTCAGTTTCCTGCTCTAGTTGTTTGCTTAGTTTGTTTTTGTTTTTAGGTTCAGTTTTTAATAGTTTTAAGTTTGTTGTCATTTTACTATTCATAGTTGTGATCTTCTTCTTTTTCTTAAATAAGTCCCTCTAACATTTCATATAATAAGGGCTTAGTGATGATGAACTCCTTTAACTTGACCTTATCTGGGAAGCACTTTATCTGCCCTCCTGTTCCAAATGATTGCTTCGCTGGATAGAATAATCTTGGATGTGGGTCCTTGCATTTTATGACTTGGAATACGTCTTTCCAGCCCCTTCTTGCCTGCGAGGTTTCTTTTGAGAAATCAGCTGATAGTCTTATGAGAACTCCTTTGTAGGTAACTCTCTCCTTTCTTCTTGCTGCATTTAAGATTCTCTCCTTATCTTTAATCTTAGGTAGCTTAATGATGATGTGCCTTGGTGTGTTCCTCCTTGGGTCCAACTTCTTTGGGACTCTCTGAACTTCCTGGACTTCCTGGAAGTCTATTTCCTTTGCCAGATTGGGGAAGTTCTCCTTCATTATGTTTTCAAATAAGTTTTCAATTTTTGCTCTTCCTCTTCCCCTCGCAACCCTACGATTCGGAAGTTGGAACATTTAAAGTTGTCCCAGAGATTCCTCAGCCTATCCTCATTTTTTGAATTCTTATTTCTTCATTCTCTTCTGGTTGAATGTTTATTTCTTCCATCTGCTCCAAATCATTGATTTGAGTCCCAGTTTTCTTCCCTTCACTGTTGGTTCCTTGTACATTTTCCTTTATTTCACTTTACATTGCCTTCACTTCTTCCTCTATTTTGTGCCCATACTCAATCATTTCTGTGAGCATCCTGATTACTAGTGTTTTGAACTCTGAATCTGATATGTTATTTATCTCCTTGTTGCTTAGTTCTTTTTCTGGATTTTTGATCTTATATTTCATTTTGGGCCATTTTACTTTGTCTTGGCATAGCTGTTATGCTGTAAGAGGCAGATCCTTATGTATTTGACATGGTGGAGCAGCTCCTATTACTGTGTTTGGTGCTGTATGTGGGAGAGGGGTCAGAGAGGGAACAATGCTGCTTTTTTGGCTCTCACCCTACTTTCAGTCACTTCCCTCACTACTGACAAGCAAATTGGCCCTTCTGGTGCTGATTTCCAGGTGGGTGGGTTTGTGTATGTTCTAGGACACTGTGAGTCTCTCCAATGAACTCTCTCATAAGGTTGGGAGTTTCTCCTGCGGCTGAAACCCCCACAAGTTTTTACTGCCAGAGGTTTTGAGGCTTCTTTTCCCACACTGGAACCCTGGGTTGTGCAGTCTGTCTCACTCCCCAGTTGCTCCCCCAAGTTTATCTGCATACAAATGTGGGACCGCCAGCCACTGCCTTTCCATGCATCCTCTCTGCCCCGGCTGCCTGGCTGCCCGCCTCCACTCCTCCTAGCAGTCTGAATGGATGTTTCTTCTTTAACTCCTTGGTTGTTGGACTTCCATACAGTTCAATTTTCTGGCTCTTCTGGTTGTATTTTGTTTTTAAATTTGTTGTTGCCCTTCTTTTGGTTGTGAAAGGAGGCAGCATGTTTCTACCTACGCCTCCATCTTGGCTGTAAGTCCAACCATGTTTTTGTATACTGTTGTACAGATAGTGACAGAAAGAAAACAACGCAGAAAACAAAATCCATACAAGCAAAAAAACCCACAACAACAACACAATATCAGTGATGAAATGCAAAGAGTAATAAAAGTGAAAAGAGAAACAGAATGTTATAATAAAAAGGGATATGAGAACAAAGGAAAGAAAATGGTCATGAGAGGATAGCAGGAGGGAAAACAGTAAGAGTAGGGAACAGAAACAGGTAATCACCACAAAAGAACAAAGAAAAAGAAACTAAAATTAAAAAAAAAATAAGAGAGGGGAGGTAAAATGAAGTAAGAAAAGAGTAATGTACAGGATTTGAAAGAACAAAAAATGTTGAAAAATAAGAAAAAATTGAAAATAAAAAAATGATTAAAAGGTATATATAAAAGAGAAAAATGAAAAAGATTGAAGTGGACAGAGTTTAGTGCTTGCCTTCTATACTCTTCCTCTGGATATGACTTGATGTTTTCTGAAACGGATGTAAGCCAATGTCAGATGCTACCCGTGTTTAGCTGTCGGCAGCCTGTTTGAAGTTACAAGTGCTCCACAGCTTGTGACTGTCTCCTTCAGGCTTTCCTGTATTTGAGGTAGGCATTGCTGCTCTGAGGCTGGCTTAATAGCACAGGGCCCAAGGGTAGGTCAGCTAATGACCAAAGACATCACAGGATATGTCTTCCCTTTCCTCTGCCTGTGGTCCTGCCATTAGTCTTAGTCTTGCCACTGACTGGTCTGTTTCTAAGAGGATTTCTAGTGGAATCGGAAAATGGGTCCCCTGGATTGCCTGTGGGAGGTGCCCAGACTTCAGGGAAGATGGTGGGTGTGTTCCCTCATCCCCATAACACCCATCTGAGTATCCTGGATTACTTCCTTAAAATAAGTAGAGTGAAGCCCCTAGTAGGAAAGTGGGTAGAGGCTCCAGACCCCAGAGTTTGGGTCTGCCAGAAATGGAGAAGGTGTTCCTAAGCTATCCCATGGAGGGGAAGCACCAGTCTGGTTTCCAAGAAAGTATGTGGAATGGCCGTATCCTAAAGCCAGTCTCTGACACCTCTGAATCTGCCTATGTTTCTGTCTCCTCAGCAGGGGATAAAATTCAGGCAGGGAAAACTAAAAAAGAAAAATATTAAAAAATTAAAAAATAAATTTAAAAAAAGGGTGAGGGAGTTGGACGGCAAGCAGGATTCCAGAGGTTAGTGAGTGAGATTCCAGAAGATGGGGCTAGGAGGACCCAGAGGGTGGGGCAAGCAGTTTTCCACGGGTGGGGTAATTTTTTTGCCCTGGAAGGGCCTACTCTTTTCAGGAAAAATGGCTTCTGCAGTATGGAGGTTTGTCTAGCACTGGAAACCCAGCAGCCACTTTCCCACACCTTTCCCCCAGACCTTCCAGGCTCTCACTCCAGGCTCTCCTCGCACAACTCCAGACCACACTGCTCTCCCTTTGCCTAAGTCCAAAGTGAGTGGCTGCACACGTGAATCCTTTCTGTTGGCCCTTTTACAGAACAGACCGGGGGCAGTAAATGATATTGTTACCGGAAGGACCCCCCCTTTGTGCTCCAGGGGTCCCCCACCCCTTACTAGGTTCGCTTTGCTCGCCACCAGAGGAAAGACGTCTCTCAGTGCCCGAGATTGGTGAAAAGGAAAGGAATTATTTATTTAAAAGTTATAGAGGCTTGGAGTAATGACTTAATGTCTTCTTTAAAATACTAAAGTTCTTTAGAATACCCACAAACGCACACAGTCCTTCCTTCTCCCCTCTGCCCAGTCCAGGGTACCATATCTCAGGAAAAGAAGTAGAAGTCTGTGATTCAGGCTCCCGGCACCATCAGCTGTGTCGCCACCATGATCTCCAGTTAATCCAACACCATGTAGCACCTTCTCATGGCCCACCAGCAAGAGACCTTTCACCCCTTTTCTTCCAGGCAAAGTCTCTCCTGCTTCCTAAGCCACGTGGCAAAAGGAGTAACCCACAGCTACGTGGTCCTCTCTCTCGCTCAAGTCGAGGGGTCCCCCCTTGGTAAAGCTTCCGCGCCTGGGTTTAAATCCCCACACCAGTCTCACTCTGCAGCCCCATTTCCAACTCCTCCCACAATCAGTCACACCTGGCAGCATTCCCTATTCTTCCAGCTTTACTGGGCTGCCATGGTAACTGTGGGCAGGTGTGGCCCCATGGCATGGAGCCCATCATCTTCAAGCTCTCATGCAGGTGCTGTAACCAGGGGAAGTTGCCTCCTAGTTATACCTTGGGTGGAAATCACTTCCATCCCCCTGGCTCAAAGCGTTGGCCACAGCTATTTAACATATCTATGAAACCATTTAAAGGTTATAGATATGTTAAATGACCATGCCAGAGGTGAGCTGTAAAGCTGCTGCTATACAGAACAGCTCTGAATGGCCCTGCTCCAGGTGTCCCAACCCCCTTCCTCAAAGTTGTGGGGGCAAGGACATCCTATATCTATTTTTCTAATATTTCCTGAACACCTTGAGTCCTGGACCCCATTGCAAATCCCTATTTGGGTCCCCCCTCTTGGCTGCACCCTGTTACAGCCCCTTGAAAAAAAGAAAGAAAAAAAGAGAGAAAAAGTACCTTTGTCTCCAGCAGGCTGTATCTCTCTCTGGCAGGCGAAAACCTTATAGCCTTTCCCCACAGGATGCTGCATGGGCAGGTTATCCTGGCACTGGTGCTCTGTGCTTAGAAGCCCATTGTGGGGTCCAGGCTTCACTCAGCTCAGGGGGAAGCTCCCACAGCCCTGCTGCAGCCTCGGCCTGACGCCCATGAAAACAGTGCCGGTTCCAGCCATGTCCCTGGCCTTTCTACTGGTCTTGAGGTGGTTACGGCCCATCCTTACTTAAGTATCTCCTCTTTAGATAATGTTCAGTTGTTTATTTCAAATGCATGTTCCCCTGTTTAGTTTTATTTTCAGTTTGGTTCTGGGAAGAGGTGTGAGACAAATACTCCGACTTCACTGCAGTCTCTAATTTCCTGTAACTGGTTTTTGATTGACGTTGGCCTGTTTGTGGGATAGCTCAGCCTTTGGTATGGGGCTCAACCCTGACCACGGGATACCAATTTTGTATAGGTGCTGAGCAAACAGAACAAAACAAAACAAAACTGCAGACAGCTCAACAAAAAAGGAAACAATAACAACAAAAAGAATCAGAAAAGAAAAAGGCAAAAAAAAAAAAAAAAAAAAAAAAAAAAAAAAAAAAAAAAAAAAAAAAAAAAAAAAAAAAAAAAAAAGGAAAAAAAAAAAACCCATAAGAAAACAAACAAAACATTAATCAAATAAAGAAAATAGAAAAAAGAATGATTAAAGACAAGAAAAAAAAAACGAATTGGAGGATAAAAGAAACAGAAATGAGAATAATATAAAAAAAGAAAAATTATAGTAAAAAATAATAAATATATAGAAAAAGAAAAAAGAAAGCTGATCTAAAATAAAGAGTAGGAAAGGAAAAACAGGAGAAAAATGAAAACAGAAAAGAGAGAAAAATACAGTGAGAATAGGAAAGAGAATAAGGGATATGGACCCCCCAAAAGAAAAGAAGATAACAAAAAATAAAGTAGAAAAGCAAAAATATAGAAAACATTCAAAAAGAAAAAAGTATGGTTTGCCTCTGCAGTTTGTTGTGCTTGGTATGATCAGTTTCTGGATGTGCTGGATGTGGAGCTTTTTGGGTCTTGCTCTGATTTTTATGTAAGTTGGTCATTTGTTTGCCAGTCTAGGGCATCCCAAGAGGTTTTCTGTTGCAAGCCAATGTCAGATGCTGTACACACTGGGCCCTCATCAAGTTTTTCAGGGCGGAGTTTCTAGTAAACCAGTGGGTGGGGCCTCCAGAGCGCTGAGGTTGGGTCTGCCTCAGCTCTCCCACTTTGAATGTCTCCTGCTGTCCCCACAGAAATGGGCTCAGCGGGGGTAGCCAGGACCTGGCAGGGGTAATATAAAACAGACTCAGGAGCGGTGCCCTGTCTCTGTAGGAAGCAGGGTGGCTGTGAGATCAGAGCCACTGAGGAACAATGAGAAGACGGCAAGCTAATAGCAAAGCAAGGGATTTATTGAAAGCAGGGTCCCTCGGGAGTTTGGGGGAGGGGAAGCAGTCAAGCTGATGGCAGTTCCCAGCTCAGACCAATTCCTACCCTGGTGGTTCTGTGTAGGGTTTTTGAAGAAAAAAACACACACACTATGGGGAAGTAGTCTTGTAATTGGTCACTTTGAGCTGCTCTAGTTTTCTTTCTTCTCTTATTGGGTATTTCTATCCTGCAACTCTCTAGGCCCTGGGATTCATTGCCATGGCTTTCTAGCTCTAGTTCCTGGAACTATCATGTCCCTGAGCAATTACTTGTGTGCTGTACCACCCTGGTCTGTTTGTTCTTATATCCTGTCTTGTTGCCTGGGGTGCCTCTATGCAAGGTCAGACCAGACTGTCATTCCTGCCTTTTTCTTTGTATAAAAAAGAAAAGTATGGGTGAGTGGAGTGAGGACATGGAAGGTCTTCTGTCTGCTTCCTGCTGAGAGGGGAGCATAGATTTTTTAAACTCAGCACAAGGGGACTTCCTCTTCTTGCTCTGGATTATGGTATAGAGAATGGTACCTTTTTAGTAGTAGCCTTCGTGGTTTCTGCTGCAGTGGCTTCAACTGTTATTCTTGTGAAATTGATTAACAGCTTAATTAAACAGGGCCCTACTAAGAGAAATAGTATTAAAATGAGGAAAGGGGTAATTAGGGGCAATAGCAGTGCTTTCAGTGACGGGGAGAGATAGAAAGTAGATTTGAGAGCCAGCTTCCGCTAGTATAGGAGTAAGTGGAGAAGTCGACTTGCCAGTTCTGGCTGGGGACCTGTCCCCTAGCTTGGTGGGTCGGGAAAGGGGAAGGTCTCAGTCCCCCTTGTGGTATTGTTTGTTGGCAGATGACACATTGCTCGGTTATTTTTTCTAGGGTAGAGAGTAGGGAATAGTGTAGGAGGGTCTGAGAGAGGAGAGAGGCAAGGGGTCTCGCACTGATGTGAAATTGGTTGTGCGGGAAGGTAAGGATTTGGGTGGCATGTTGTTCTGGTAAAATTACCTTGTTAAGAGTGTACTACCCTTTGGAAAAGATTCCTCCCAGTTTGGGGAGATTTAGATGTTCCTCGCTGGTGTATGGTGATGCTTTAGAGGACATTACCAACAGTTGAGTAAGTGGTTGTTCTGAGCTTGTCTTTTGGCCTCAGTGTCTGCTTTAGTGTTTCCTGTGGAGATGTGATCTCTCTTATGTTGATGTCCTTTGCAGTGAATGACAGCAGCAAGTTTGGGGATGAGGCTGCCTGGAAGGGCTTGAGGATGAGGTTTCTGTTAATGATGGGGGAATGTTTAGAGGTGAATTATCCTCCTCTCTCCCTCCATATGGGGATGTGTGAATGTATGATATGGAAGGCATACTTGGAGTAAGTGTTTATGTTCACTGTCTGTTCCTTGGCAAGAACAGACAGTGCCCTAGTTAGAACTATAAGCTCTGCCTGTTGGGAGGTTGTTTCTGGAGGGAGAGACTTAGATTCTAGAATATCATTGAGGGTGACAATAGTGTAGCCCGCTCCCTGCTTATGGGCCTTAGAGGAACTCCCATCTATGAACCAGTGGGGTGTAGGTGATAGAAGAGGACTATCCTGGAGATGAGGGAAGGGATGTAAAAAGTGGTGAATGACCTTGCTACAATGGTGAGAGTCTGTAGATGAGTTAAAAAGAGGCAGCATGGAAGCTGGGCTAAGACTTGGAGGGGAGGGATGGATTTGAGCATGGAGAAATTGTAGCCAGGAGAGAGAAGTATTAGATATAGCTGGGTGCGTGATAAAAGGGTTTATGGAGTGGGAAGAATATACCGTCAGGTTGGCATGTGGAACTGGCTTAAGAGCCTCCTGAATAAGGATGGCTACTGCTGCCGGAGCCTGCAGGCAAGCCAGCTAGCCTAGGAATGGAGCATCTAGTGCTCAGAGAAATAAGCTATGGACCTTAGGTCAGGCCCATAGTGTTGAGCTAAGAGGCCTAAGGCATAGCCATCACGGGTGTCCATATGTAGGACAAATGGTCTTTGGGGGTCTGGGGAGCTAAAGCAGGGGCCTGCCCAAGGGTGTCCTTATGTTTCTGGAAAGCCTTAGAAATAGCCTTTGAGTTTTCTATGGACTTCTGTAAGTCACCAGTGGTCACTTGGTATAAAGGTTTAGCTATTAGGCCCATAAATTGGGAATCCAGGTCCTAAAGAAGTTGGCTAGTCCCAGGAAGGAAAGTAACTCCTGCTTGGTCTGAGGTAGAAGGGTGTTAGTAATGAGACTTTGGCGCTGTTGTGTGATGGCCTTATGGATGGGAGTTAGTAAAAGCTCTAGGTAGGTGACAGTCTGCGAAAACTGTCCCTTTGCCTTGGAGACCCGATAACCCTTTTTTAATAGAAAGTTAAGAAGGGCAATGGTATGCTCCTGTGAGATTTCTTCAGATGGATTGCAGAGTAAAGATTATCTACATATTGGAGTGGAGTGCTGGGGGATAGGTCTATCTCTCATAGGTCAGAGGTCAGAGGCCAGAAGCCAGGACAAAGAGATGGGGGCTGTCCCTAAAGCCCTGAGGGAGAGGACAGTTCATGTCAGTTGTTTGGTTAAGTTTGTAGTTGGGTCTGTCCAAGTGAAAGCAGAGAGGTCCTGTGATTAGGAGGAAAGGGGAATGATAAAAAATGCTACAGAACAGTGTTCTGTGTCCCAAACCAAAGGGTCAATAGAGGAAAGGAAGGTGGAGCCTGCTGAGTTGGGCGCTGGGGAATTAGGGTGGCTTCCTAAGGTTAGCAGCAGGATGGTTTGTGGGTTTAAAGCATGTGTTATGCTCTGTAACGAGGGTATTAGAAGGGAGGCTTGTAGCTTGGCTAAAATATCCCTCCCTATTAGCAGGACATGGCACGTAGGTATAACTAAGAAAGAGTGACCAAAGATGTGTTCCCTTATATGGCAGAAGAGCTGAGGGGTGGCCCATGGTTTTGTTAGTTTTCTGTCTGTTCCTACAGCAGAGGCTGAGGAGAGGGTTAAAGGCCCTGAGTATTCTGGCAGAACTGAGAACGTGGCTCCCATATCTGATAAAGGATATGGGCTTACCTGCCACTCGTAGGGTTACCCTGGGCTCAGCGGTGGTGATGGCAATGGTCGGGGCTCTTGAACCCAGGGCCTCATCTGTCTTCTGTGGCTAGACTGAGTAGGTCAGGGACTGTGAACTTGGGGGCCGCTTCTCCCACAGAGGAAGAAAGTCTAGTCCCTCGGCTGGGGGCCAACGGACAGTTGACCTTCCAATGCCCTGTCTTCTTGCAGAATGGACAGGGTCCAGGAGGTGGCCATGAGTTCAGGCAGAGCCTCACCCAATGTCCCTTCTTTCTGTACCTGTGACAAGGATCCCCGGGAACCCCTGTCTGAGCAGGTTTCTTTCCTGCAGTCCCTGGGGGTTTGTCCCTACAGGGCAGTGGCAAGCTTTAGGTATCTCATGTTCTCTCTTTCCTGCCTTTCCTTTTCCGTGGCACTTTCTCTTTCTTCTCCCCCTTTATCTCTCCTTTTTTGTTCTAGTTTTTTCTCCTCTTCTTGGTTGTTAAATATCAGGAAAGCCATCTCAATGAGGTTCTCTAGTTTTTGGAGCTTTTCCTGAATATCAGCTCATGAAGGCCTCAGGATTTTCATCTGGGCCCTGGGTGATCTCTAGAATTTTGTCATACTCCTTAACATAGTTTGTGGGGTCCCCAGAAAAAGAGCCGAGCCTGCTCTCTATTTGTGCTAAGTCTAAAAGTAAAAAAGGAACATGAACCTGCATTAACCCCTCTCGTCTTGCTGCTTGCTTCCCTGAGAGGAAACATTCCTCAGGAGGCCTCAGTGGGGGCAGACATTGAGGGATTTGAGACAAGCCCAAGAGAACAAGTGCGAAGTGGCAGGATAACAGGGGAGTATAAGGGCTATGTTCCGGGGATAGAATTGTCCGGGTTGGGAGACACTGAGGGTTCCAAGTCTCCTGAAGGAGATGGGTCTTCTAAGAGTGGGGGAGGGACCTGCATAGGGCCGAAGGAGGTGGATGAGGAGCAGTTGGGAGGGGAGGGGGAGCGGAAGGGCTAGGGAGCTCGGACTGCTTGCCAGTGTGCCGCATGGAATTGTCAAGATTTGTGAGGATGTTGAAATCGAAAAGGTGCCATTTTCTGGCTATTGCTACAGTACCATTTTCTGACTATGGAGAGTAGAGCAAAACTCAGAGCAAGGGTGAGAATGAGTCCCAAGCTGCAGATAGATTGAGCAGCGATACGGGTGCCCCGTATCCCTGTAGCAGGCTAATGAGGAGAGGAACAGAATCCTCCCAGGCATCCCCAGAGTTGTCTGCCCTGGTGAGAGAAATGAGGAGGGCTCTGACTGAATGTTCAGGTTTCAAGTAGCAAGTACCAGTGGGCTGCTGTGGTACAAGGAGACAGAGACAGAGTCCTCAGAGAGGTCGGTGGGGTCTCAAACTCACCCTGTGGATTTGTGACCGCTGTTGTCTGTTGAAGAGAGGCGCAGTGGCTAGGCAGTTTTGGGCAGAGGAGATAGATGGGATTAAGCAGCCAAGTGGGGAGCTCAAGCTGTCGACTCATGAGACCCTCAGTGGTTGTTGGTACAGGAGTCGAGTCCAGACCCCAGTGGGTCCCAACTGAGGGGGACCAGGTCTGGGTGACCTCAACCCCTGGATTTCGGCACCAAAATACGAGATTGGAACCGCTGAGGAACAATGAGAAGACGGCAAGCTAATAGCAAAGCAAGGGGTTTATTGAAAGCAGGGTCCCTTGGGAATGAGGCGGAGAGGAAGCAATTGAGCTGAGGCCAGTTCCCAGCTCAGATCAGGTCCCACCTGGGTGGTTCTGTGTAGGGTTTTTGAAGGAAAAAACTGTGTACTATGGGGAAGTAGTCTTATAATTGATTACTTTGAACTGCTCTACTTTCTTCCTTCTCTTATTGGTATTTCTATCCCACGACTCTCTGGTCCCTGGGATTCATTCCCGTGGCTTTCTAGCTCTAGTTCCTGAAACTATCCTGTCCCTGACCACTTACTTGAGTGCTGTACCAACCACCCTGGTCTGTTTGTTCGATATCCTGTCTTGTTGGCTGGGGTGCCTCTGTGCAAGGTCAGACCAAACTGTCAGTGAACACTTCCTCTCCTTCCCATTGCTGCTTGGGGCGAACTTGCTGGGGAGCTGTGCTCTGCCTCCCCATACTGCAAGTGTAGTGCACAGCCCCTGCCCACCTGACTTCCCAATAGAAGCCTGACTGGGAGATGCAGTTGCAAAAATCCAGCTCTGCATGCCTTGCTGTCACCTCCTCAGCTCGCACCCAAGCAGGAGGGGATCACACACATGCAGACAAAAAAATCTCTCCTCTCAGTCAGGGACAGCAGGGCAGGCCTGAAACTTCTAGCTCCCAGTGGTCTCCTGTCTCCTGCTAAATGTCCCCGTTCTTTGCACTGGCAGAGCACAGTGAGGTCAAATTTCCAACCCAGTGCCACGTTTTCCCTTTGCCTCTGGGCAGACCCAGCATCTTAGCAAGTGGGGAATGGGTCACTACAGAGCGCTCATGGTGAGCAAGAACAGTCATCTTCCTCAAGCCTCAGTGCCCTGACTCTAATTGCCTCTCTGCCCAAAGTCCTTCCAGAGAACAGATGGCCCTTCAAGTTCACTGTTGGGTGTACTGAGCAAGCTTCTCCTCCAGCCCCCAAAGCACCATGGCCCCTCCAGCAGTCACAGATGAGTGCAAACTTCACAAGCTAGTGTTTTAACAATGGGCTGGCTCCTTCCCCGAGATGTTGTGCTCCAACTCTTCCAGGTGGATCGAATTCCCACTGCTTCCCACCACTGGATGCTACAAAAGCTCTCCTTCCTGTCTCTTGTTACTCTGGTTTGGGGACCCGTGTGTGGGGCCAAGACCCTGCACTCCTAGGAGAAAGGAGTTCCCCTGATGCCCTTTCCCCTGGCTTCCCAGTCCTAGCGCCTGTGTATGGGGGTCTCACCCTGTCCTTGTCTCTTCCCATCTTCTTCCATGCTTCTGTTAATAAATTTTCGGATCAGCTAAACTTCAACTGGTTTTTCAAGACAAATATTCTGCCATTTAGGTGCACAGTCGATCTGGGTCTTAGATCAAGTTGGACTGAGCTTCCAGCTACTCTGCAGACATCTTGGAACTTCTTCCATTTAGATTTTATAAAATTTACAATTGAATCAGTAGGTTCATATTCTCAAGTTGTTCCAAACTTACGCAGAACTTTTCCAATAACTGAATTCAGTATCAGTTTTTTTTAACTTAAATTAAAATTAATTAAGATAAAATAGTATTAAAAATTCAGTTCTCTAGTCACACTAACCGCATTCCAAATGTGCAGTGGCCAAATGTGGCTGCTGGCTACTATATCAGACAGTGAAGATCTAGAAGGTAAGTGACATTTGTCAGGATATATGGATCATTTTGTACCTGCTAATTAAACCCACTGCCCAAGTTAAACATGTTCTTAGATCTGTTCACCCAAATGGGATCATGTCATGATAAAATACACAGACATTTGTTCATGTATAGTCACAGGATTTTAGGTCAGAAATGTCCTGAAGCACCAGCTTCTCATTTCGCAGAGGAAAGGATCACAGTTGGTACAATACCACTTAGTAAGCATAGGGCCTTTGGTGTGACAGCACACTACCACATTTACTCCTGATTGCAAGTGAATTTGAAAGAGCAAGTATCCGTAGACTAAAAATACACTTGTGCAAAAGAGCTATGCTGAATGGGGTTCATTTTTCACAATATTAATTTATTTAGGGTTCAGTCAGACTCTCTTCATATTCTTGCTGTTGTTTATCCCCCTGAATTTTATATGATTACTTTCCAAATTATAGGAAAGTTTAACTTGAATATCCTCTCCTTTACATATCTTGCTATTTTCTTTAGTGTTTTACAGCAGGAATTTGTTTAGTGATAAATGATTTCTGATTGTCTTTCCTTGTGTCCTGCTACAATAATATTAGGACAAGAACTACTGCCTCATTTCTCTGCCACATCTCACCCCAGAGTTTGCCCTTATCCAGAACTTTGTGAAGATAGTCCCCTTCAACAACTGCACCGTGGAACAGGATCTCTATGTTTTCCATCGGGCTGGATTGCTCAAGTAAGTGGATGCACATTTGGCCAAAAATTTTCCACGAAGTTACAAAAAGAGAATTGAGGAGCTCCCTACCATTTTAATTTAATGATTCATTTTAAATTGTCTTATTGCTGGAGGGCTTGTTCAAGTGATTTTAATCAATACATTTAGGGACAGATCCCTAAATTGAGAAGTTACTTGTCCAGCCAGATATTAAAACATAAGGTAACTCTATAATAAACAAAACAATGCCATGTCAACCAATTCTATGGTAGAATGATGAAACATAACAGAGTCAAGCCGTAGATCCCAATGTAGTAAGAATTTAGAGTGTGTGAGTATATGTGTGTAAAGGTATGTCTAGACAAATATATATGACAAAATTTCTGTCACCACAGTGTGAAAAAGAATGTTTATTCTGTAAGTATTGGTACATAATACAGATAAAAATGTTTTCTTCATAGTCTACAAAAAAAATTCTCAGGTGAGTGAAGAGGTAAATGTAAATATTGAAAATGTAAAAAATTAGATAATAAATCTCCAGTGCTAGTTTTTTGCCAAATTCTAGGAATACAACAGTGAACAGATGTGTTCCCAATCCTTTTAAAGCTTATAAACACTCACATAAATGTAAACCTATAGTTGTGATAGATATACAAGCAATGGGTATGTGGTACTATAAATATATATCATTGGGAGATTCAGCCCAGTCAGAGGAAACTTTCTTGAGGAAGAATGTTGAGTGGTAGACAAGGAGTATGAGTAAAGATTGATTTTTATCATGTTTCAGGATGGGGAAGTTCTTTCTATTTTTTTATTTTATTTTATTTTTTTTATTCATTTCATTTTCATTTAGTTTTCTTTTTTTAATTGTTGTTCAAGTACCATTTTCTCCATTTGCACCCCATCACGTCCCTCCTATCACATTCATCCCTGCCTCCCACCCTTGAAGCTAACCCTTTTGTCTTTGTCCATGTGTTCTTTGTACACGTTCCGTGATGGCCCTTCCCCTGTTATCCCTCTCCCCTCTCCTCTCTGATAACTGTTAGTTCGTTCTTTATATCATTGTCTCTGGTTATATTTTGCTTGCTAGTTTGTTTTGTTGATTAGGTTCTACTTATAGGTGAGATCATATGGTATTTGTCTTTCACAGCCTGGCTTATTTCACTTAGCGTGCTTTCCAGTTCTATCCATGCTGTCATGAAGGGTAGGAGCTCTTCTTTCTTTCTGCTGCATAGTATTCCATCATGTAAATGCACCACAGTTTTTTGATCCATTTATTTACTGATGGGCAGTTACGTTGCTTCCAGTACTTGGCTATTGTAAATTGTGCTGCTATGAACATTGGGGTGCACAGGTTCTTTTGATTTGGTGTTTCAGGATCCTGAGGGTATAATCCCAACAGCGGTATTGCTGGGAAGTTCTTTTTAGAACATGGAAGATTCATTTTTTTACTATATAATGTTTTTTGAACCACCCTAATTGAATTAAAATGCAACTGACTAATGGAAGGTTATTTTTTAACAAATGTGGAAGACACAGTTTTGGTATATTTAATATATAAAGAGCTTTAATAAATCAATAAGATAATGATTTAATACTCAAATGGAAAAACTTACAACAATAAAAAAAGGTCAGACTGTTTACACATGAAGAAAAAAAAATCAATGGCTATTTTAAAATCTTTAATCATCTCAAATTAGGGAAAAGAAACAAAGCTAAAATGAAACATTATTTTTGGTCCATTCATAAGAAATAATATAGATATTTTCAATTCTAAAAGAAACAAATGTAGTGCTGATCAGAATGTAAATTAACATGAAATTTCAAAGGGCAGTTTTGCTAGAATGCTAAAATAATTCATATCCCTTTACCCTTTAATTCCATGCCTAGAAATATTTCCAAAGAAACTTGTTGCAGAGATGCAAACAAAAATTGATATATGAGGATTAAAGAACATTGGAAATACTCTAAATATCCAATAGTAAGAGAATGTTTAAATACTTTATGGTTCCTATATGAAGGAATCTAAAACTATGTTTATGATTCATTTAAAGAATATTTAATAATGAGGGAGTTCTGGCCAAGATAGAGGCATAGGTAGAAATGCTTTACTTCCTTGCACAACCAAAAGAAGGATAACAACGAATTTTAAAAGAAAAAACAAACAGAACTGCTGGAAAATCAAACTACATGAAACTCCAGTGGCCAAGGAGATAAAGAAAAATTCATCCAGCCTGGTGTGCTGAGGCAAAGAAATATGACCCACATGAAAGAACAGATCAAAACTCCAGAAAAAAAAAATAACTAAGCAACGAGGACATAGACAACCTATCAGATGCAGCGCCAAACACTGGAAATCAGGATGCTTACAGAAATGATTGAGTTAGGTTACAAAATGAAGGAGGAAATGAAGTGAAAGAAAGGAAAATATACAGGGAACCAACAGCGAAGGGAAGGAAACCAGGACTCAAATTAATGATTTGGAGTAGAAGAAGGAAATAAACATCCAATCAGAACACAATGAAGACACAAGAATCCAAAAAAATGAGGAGAGGCTTAGGAACTTCTGGGACAACTTAAAAGGTTCAAACATCCGAATCATAGGGGTGCCAGAAGGAGAAGAGCAAGAAATTGAAAACTTATTTGAACAAATAATGAAGGAGAACTTTCCCGATCTGTTGAAGTAAATAGACCTCCAGGAAGTCCAAGAAGCTCAGAGAGTCCTGAAGGAATTGGATCCAAGAAGAAACACAACAAGGCACATCATAATTAAGTTACCCAAGATTAAAGATGAGAAAATCTTAAAAGCAGCAAGAGAAAAGGAGTCAGTTACCTGCAAAGGAGTTCCCATAAGACTATCAGCTGATTTCTCAAAAGAAGTCTTACAGGCAAGAAGAGGCTGGCGAGAAGTATTTGTAATCATGAAAGGCAAGGACCTCCATCCAAGATTACTCTATCCAGCAAAGCTATCATTTAGAGTGGAAGGGCAGATAATTTGAATCCCATTTTCCTTCCCTTCAGTGTTGGTTCCCTGCATATTTTCCTTCACTTCACTTTGTATAGCCTTCACTTCTTCCTTTATTTTGTGACTGTACTTAATCATTTCTGTGAGCATCCTGATTTCCAGTGTTTGGAACTCTGTATCTGATAGGTTGTCTGTATCCTTGTCACTTAGTTCTTTTTCTGGAGTTAGATCTCTTCTTTCATTTGGGCCATATTTCTTTGTCTCCGTGCACCTCTTACATTGTAAGGGGCGGAGCCTTACGTATTTGCCATGGCTGGGCGACCCACTTCACTGTGTCGTCGTGCTGCATGTGGGGGAGTGGTCAGAGAGGAAACAATGCTGCTTGCTTGGTTCTCACTCTGCTTTCAGTCTTCTCCCACTGCCCACTAGTTAACTGAGCCTTTCAGATGCTGCCAGGGTGCTGATTCTCAGGTGGGAGGGTTTGTGTATGTTCCAGGACCTTCTGGGTCTCTCCAACAGACTCTTCTGTGAGACTAGCAGTTTTCTCCCACTACCACAACCCCCACAGATTTTTACAGCCAGAAATTTGGGGGCTTTATTCCCTGGTGCTGGAACACTGGGTTGTGTGGTATATCTCCCTCCCCAGTTGTTCCTCCTGGTTTATCCACGTGTGAATGTAGGACTGCCTGGTCCACCCACTGCCGCCTTGCCATGTGTTCTCTCCACCTGGTTGCTCGTCTCTTCCCCTCCTACCATTCTAGATGATTTTTCTTCTTTAGGTCTTTGGTTGTCAGACTGCCATATAGTTTTGGTTTTCTGGCAGTTCTGGTTGTTTTTTGTTTTTAAATTGGTTGTTATCCTTCTTTTGGTTCTGCAAGGAAGTGAAGTGTATCTACCTATGCCTCCATCTTGGTGGGAATATAAACATTTGACAACTATACTTCAACATAATTGTTGTCTTTTATTTTACACATTTAAAAACATTAGTTTGAGAAGGGATTCCTAACATCACCAGACTATCAAGGGTCTTTGGCACACAGAAGTTTTAGACCACTGCCAGAATGGGCTTTGTTCCTCCTCTTACCGCGAGCTGGCTCAGAGCACCATAACCACATTTCAGCCCACAGTGAATTGTGGAAAGAGAAATGGAGGGAAGCTCTTTCCTCTTATGGAATTTACATCACTTTTGTTCATAGTCTGTGGTCCGGAAGTTGATTGCATGGTGCCACTGAGCTGCAAGGGAGGCTGGGGGATATCCAATAGTATGTTGAGCATGTGCCCAGTGAAAACTCAGTTGATTTAGTGAAAAGGAAGGGTAGACAATACTGTGAGATGATCACATCTACTTTTTATCTTGCATCTGTATGAAAGTTCTAGAGAGGTACACAGGTCTTTATTAACTTTATATACCTCTGTGGAGCAGAACTTGAAGGTTGGAGTGTAGATGGTGACTGACTTTTTACCTTATCAGTTATGTTTGATTTTTTCACGAAACACTTTATTTTTTAGAGCAGTTTTAGGTTCATATTAAAATTGAGAAGAAAGTGTAGAGGGTTGCTACATACCCCTTCTCAACCTCCACACACAATTAACATCCCACATGAGAGTTACACCATTTGCTACTATCAATTAATCTACAGTGGTTAATCATGACCAACCAAAGTCCAGTTTGCATTAGGGTTCACTCTCTGTTGTACAATCTATGGGTTTTGACAAACGTATCCATCATTATAGTATCATACAGAGTAGTTTCTAAAAACCCTCTGGGCTTTACCTATTCATTCCTCTCTCCTTTCCCACTACATCTGGCAACCACTGATCTTTTTATTGCCTCTGTGGTTTTTCCTTTTCCAGAATTTTGCTTAGTTGGAATTATATAGTGTATAGCTTTTACAAATTGGTCTCTTTCACTTAGTAATATGCATTTTAAAGTTTCTTCATCTCTTTTCATGGTTTGACAGCTAATTTCTTTTTAGCACTGAATAATATTCCATTGTCTGGATGTATCACAGTTTGTTTATATATTCACCTACTGAGGGACATCTTGGTTACTTCCAAGTTTTGGCGATTATGAATAAAACTGCTATAAATACTAGTGTGCAGGTTTTTGTGTGGATGTAAGTTGCCAATTCATCCAGGTGAATAGCAAGGAACACAATTTTGGACCACGTGACAAGAGTATTTAGTTTTGTAAGAAACTGCCAACTGTATTCCAAAGTGACTCTACCATATTGCATTCCCACCAGCAATGAATGAGAATTACCGTTACTTCACATCCTCACCAGCATTTGTTGTTGTCAGTGCTTTGGTTTTTGCCATTCTAATTGGTGTGTAGTATTATCTTATTTTAATTTGCATTTCCATAATGACATATGGTTTGAGCATCTTTTCATAATGCTATTTGCCATCTGTATATCTACTTTGGTGCGATGTCCATTGCCCATTCTTAAATTGGGTTTTTTTTTTTTCCTGTTTTTGACTTTTTAAAAATCATGGGTATGCATTACTGTTATAGTAGAAAATGTAGTTAATTTTATATACACTGAGATTTTAAATTTTATTATGACTTAAGTAGAACATTTATTAAAAGGTACTTATACCCTCTGCATTCATAAGTAGAGTGTATTAATGACATTTTATTATGACTTGGGATTCTCTATGCATGAACACACACTTGAGATGGAGATCAGGAACAGGTATTGGATCTGGGTGTAACAGTGGCCTCATTCTTAGTGGCTTAATTATTTAATTAATATTTATCTTCTTTTCTTTCATACTATTTTTAGTATGAACATATATTGCTTTTATTAAAAATTAAACCTGCCTGGCTGGCATAGCTCAGTGGATTGAGTGCAGGCTGCGAATCAAAGTGTCACCAGTTCAATTCCCAGTCAGGGCACATGCCTGGGTTGCAGGCCAGGTCCCCAGTGGGGGGCGTGTGAGAGGCAACCACACATTGATATTTCTCTCCCTCTCTTTCTCCTTCCCATCCCCTTTCTCTAAAAATGAATAAAGTCTTTTAAAAAATTAAACCTAATTTTTTTAAAAAATGTAATTTGTCTAGGTATTAGTCCTGGTTACAGCAGGGACCTAGTTTTACTTTGTAACCATTTGCAGTGTCAGCTTCATTTTTAAAAAATATATTTTATTGATTATGCTATTGTAGTTGTCCCAAATTTCCTCTTTCCCCCCCTCTACCTGGTACTCCCATTCCTTCCAGCTCACCCACCCCCTTAGTTCATGTCCATGGGTCATACATATAAGTTATTTGCCTATTCCATTTCCCATGATGTTAACACCCCCCTTTCTATTTTCTACCTACCAATTGTACTTCTTAATCCCTGCACTTTTCCCCTATTCTCTCCTTTCCCCCTTCCAGCTGATAACCCTCCAAATGATCTCCATATCTGTGATTCTGTTCCTGTTCTCCTTTTTGCTTAATTTGTTTTTTAGATTCAGTTGTTGATAGTTGTGAATTTGTTGTCATTTTAATGTTCATAGTTTTGATCTTTTCTCATACAATTCCCTTTAACACCTCATACAATAAT
This sequence comes from Micronycteris hirsuta, assembly GCA_004026765.1. NCBI lineage: Eukaryota > Metazoa > Chordata > Mammalia > Chiroptera > Phyllostomidae > Micronycteris > Micronycteris hirsuta. Next base: position 4,957 of record PVJI01016666.1, on the reverse strand, counting down.
TGCTTGGTGATCATGAACTCCTTTAGTTTCACCTCATCTGGGAAGCACTTTATCTGTCCTTCAATTCTCTGTTAGCTTTTTTTGATAGAGTAATCTAGGTTGTAGGCCCTTGCTTTTCATCACTTTGAATTCTTCTTGCCAGTCCCTGATAGCCTGCAAAGTTTCTTTTGAAAACTTTTCAAAACTTTTTCAGAAGAAACTCTGCTTTTCTCTTGCTGCTTTTAAGATTCTGTCTTTATCTGTAATCTTTGGCATTTTGATTATGATGTGTCTTGGTGTGGTCCTCTTTGGATCCAACTTGTTTTGGGACTCTCTGTGCTTCCTGGACTTGTATGTCTAGTTCCTTCACCAAATTAGGCAGGTTTTGTTTCATTATATTTTCAAATAATTTTTCAATTTCTTGCTTTTTCTCTTCTCTTTCTGGCACCCTTATAATTTGGATGTTGGTACATTTGGAGATATCCCAGAGGCTCCTTATTCCATCCTTGGTTTTTTTTTATTCTTTTTTTCTTCTTGCTGTTCTAATTGACTGCTTTTTTCTTCCTTATATTCCAAATCATTGATTTGATTCTCAGCTTCATCCCCTGCACTGTTGATTCTCTGAAGATTTTTCTATTTCTCTTAATGCAACCTTCATTTCTGCTTCGGTCTTTTTTATACTGTTGTTGTACCCAGTGAGTTTTTTGAGCATCCTAATAACCAGTGTTTTGAACTCTGTATCTGATAGGTTGCTTATCTCCATTTTGTTCAGTTGTTTTCCTAGAGTTTTGTTCTGTTCTTTCATGTGGGCCATATTTCTTTGCGTCTTCAATTTGGCAGCCTCCCTGTGTTTTTTCTATGTATTCAGGTAGAACTGCTTTGATTCACTCGTCTTAGAAGCATGGCCTATTGTAGAAAAGGCATCTGTAAGTTATATGGGGTGGCCTTAGGTAATTGCCAGGGCAGGGCAATCCATTTCACTGCTTTGTGGCTCTGTGTGGGGTAGGGCTTGGAGAGGGAACAGTGCCACTGCCTGGCCTCTGAAGATCTTCCCAGGATGACGCTGTCTCTGGGCACTCACCCTGTTGCCAGTCACTTTCTCCCGGTATGCCACCTGTGCCCTTCCAGTTGTTGCCCTGGTGCTGAATCCCAGATGGGGTGGGTCTGCATAAGTCCTGAGGTCTTTGTGGGCCCTTTAAGAGGAGTTTTCAGCAGTTTTCCTCAGAATCCAGCAGTTTCTTCTGCTGTCCCATCCCCCACTGGTTTTTGCCACCTGACATTATGGAGATTTATCTTCATGGTGCTGAAACCCTGTGCTCAGTGGTCTGGTGTGGGGCTGGCATGACTTTCTCCACAGGTATCCGTCCCAGTTTTTATCCACTACACATGAATGTGGGACCCCCTGTTACACTGCCTCTCTGTGCCACTCTGCGTCTCTGCACTTCTCCATGCCTCTCCACCTCTTGGCACCTCTCCACATCTCTGCCTCTTTTACCTGTCTGGATGAATGTGGCTTCTTTAAATCCTTGGTTGTCAGACTTCCATACAGCTCAATTTTCTGATGAATCTGGATAACACTTGTTTTGTAGTTTAGTTGTAATTTTTGCTGTAGTTGTGTGAGGAGGCGAAGTGTGTTTACTCCTCCATCTTGACCAGAAGTACTCAGCTTCATTTTTTAAATCGCTTATATATAAAGTTAAAGCAAATCATGTACCTGGATCCTTTTCTGAAAAATTAAAGGCTACGAGCCAAAGTCATTTTTGTGCCTTCAGAAAGATCATGATCTTTGTCACTGTTTCCATCTGAGCCTTTACCAGGAACTGCCCTTTGTTCCTCTGTGAATATTGTCACCAACGTACCCACCGCTCAACACCTTGTTTTCAGCTTGTGTGCTCTTGTAGCTCTTTGTATTGTTACTCTTGTTCTACTCAAGAATCTGTGCTGGTTGTGTAGTGTAAAACACCGCTCATAACCCACAGTTTGTTACCATCATGGGATATCCTTCTCTAGAACCATGTAAGCCCTACCGGCTTTAAACCTTTTGTTATCTATTGAGGTATTAAGGCCCTTCTATATTGCATAAATAGATCCTAGGGCTATATTTTATAAGAATATATGTATTAACTATGACAGGCTTATGGATTTTTATGTACTTACACCAAGTAATGCTTTAATTTCTCTTATCTCTAATTTTTGTCTTTTCATACACATCCTCCTTTTAGCCTGTGGTTTTCTAAAACCATCTTTTTAAATTTTAAAACTATCAGTGGGAATGCTTTCAGCTAGAAATAAAAGAAAACCCAATTCAAAATGGTTTCAACCATAGGGCATTTATGGGCTCACATAACTGGGAGGTCTGGAGATAAGAAGGGCTTTAGGGTTTGAATCTTTGGGGTTTTGGTATTTTTTTCTTTTTGCACTCACTTTCCCAGATGTCAGCCTGATGTTGGCTTCCGTCACATTGGTAAAAGGCTCCTGCCTTCTAGGTTGCCATCTAAACCACCTCTACACAGAGAGAGAGAGATGGCAGAAGTCATAAGCTTTCTTTCCCATAGGCTCCTGGCACACTCCCCTTCATTCATCCAGTACATAATATTCACTGCGTAGTGTGTGCCAGCCCCCATTCCATGTGTTGGGGAAGCAGACAAAAATCCTCACTTTCATTGGGCCTAATTCTAGTTAGAGGATAAAGACAAAGAGGGGAGAGATAAAATATATAGTATGTGCCCTGGCTTGTGTGGCTCAGGTGGTTGGAGCATTATCCCATAAACCAAATTGTTGTGGGTTTAATTCCTGGTCAGGGCACAAACCTAGTCTGAGGGTTCAGTTCCCTTCCCCAATCCCATCACCATGTGAGAGGCAACCAGTCGATGTTTTTCTGTTGCATTGTTATTTCTCTTCCCCTTCTCTAAAATCAATAAGCATGTCCTCAGGTGAGGATAAAAAATTATATATATAATGTAAGTGGTATAGATGAATGTAAAGAGTGAAGCAGATGAGGGAAGAGGAAATGCTGGGGTGCAGGAGTGCTAGAGGAAGATCTCTCGGGGAAGGAGGTAAAGGAGGAAGCCGTGTGAGCACAGTCAGGGCACAGGACTCCACATCTACTGTCTTTATACCATGGTTTTATAATACATTGTTTTCTTCCATTTTTTTGCTTCACTTCTTTTTGACATTTGGGGTGGATTATTCTTGCTCTTAAGTTTGGTTACTTTAAATTTTATGACTTCACGGTCTGGTCTCCCACCCATTTTTTATTTTCTTCTCTCGGTAAATTATATTTGTATTTGTCACCTGGACTCAGGCCATTCTGATGAGGGACACATAATTCATTCAATTGTCAGCTACCTCTATTTCTTCTGTCAACAAATCCCACACCAAGGCTCCCTCTTGTTTCACTTATGACTGCTGATCTTTGAGGAGAGAATACTTTCTAATATTTATGTTAACTTTTATTTTAAATGTATATAAGCTAAATGTTCTTTTTTTTTAACACTTTTTACTTTACATAGTGATCTCTAATATGTTTCTAAACTTAATATTAGGTTAGAATGTGGTATAAATTATTCTTTTTCCTTTTTATCCTGCTTAACCTTTTCCTTCTTGTTTATTCATGAGTGGAGGGCACATTTTGATGAACTGGCCACTCATTCTTCTTTCTGCCCTTCCAAATCATGCTTTTCTGAAATTTTCCATTTTTAATTTGTTTCAAATTTTTTTATTCAACTAATATTTGTTATGCTAGAAATTATTTTCTATGAATAAATATTTACGCTGTTAAATCATACCACCAGTTGTCAGCTTTGCTTGGTAAATGAAAATGCCCTTTAGGTAGCTCACTTTTAAGTGATTTCTCCCCTCCATGTTTTTGTTTTACTTGCTTTTCTGTGGGTGACTCACTTTTGCCTGGTTGTCATTTTTTCTAGCACATTATCATCATAACCATTTCAAACCTGTGTCCTCACCAAGAGTGTTTTAGTGATATCAGTCCTTCTGGTGCTTTTAATCAGCCTTCTTGAATAGAACCTGATAGGAAACTTTATTTTATGTATATTGTTTTGTTTTTGGTTTAAGCTGAAATACTGTGACTGTTGAATTGTTTTATGTTCTACTACATAGAACATAAAAGAGTTTCTGAACTCTTTTGGAATTCAGAAAGACTCAAATTACTTTTTGTTCTTTTCATTATGTTGTTTTAATTTACAGGCAACAAAAAAATTGCCCTATATTCTGCAGGGCTGAGTGACCACACATATACTTAAGGTGTCTAAAACATTTCATTCATTCAATTGGGTTGAAAATTAAATTCTAAGTCTTTTTTTCTTGTACTTTTATACATAATTTTTTATTTTGTTATGTGTGAAATATAAGTAAATCCTATAAATTCTGACCTTTGTGGCCAGAGTTCATGAAAAAAACAGAGAAGAAAAAATCTTGTGAAATAAGTGCTTGAGGCTGTAAAACTTTCAAGACCTAGTAAGCAAGGGCTTCATCATTTCTTCCTGGAGCGGTGATACTTCCTGAGCAATCAGGAGTTTGGACGTTCAAGTAAATCAGAGAGAGAAAGTGTAAGAAAAAGGTGACCTGGGAAAATGAAGGACCTGGAAAAGTGAAAGGGAAGGATTAGGAAAAAAGAAAGCCCATGCAGAATGCCCTCAGATGACCTTGCTTTTTCTATAGATGGAAGAAGCCATGTGGATAGATAAGGAAAAAACACAGCCAGTCTCCCTCTCTGACTTGAGGTGGCTGGAGTCAGTAACCATCCTGGTTACTGAGTGTGTGTTCACTTCTGGGAACGTGAGGTAAGATGACATCAGAACAGGTAAGAGAGAGATGGGAGTTCTCCTTCCTAAGTATGTGTCCTGGGACACAGGAAGGGACCTAGAGAGGTTACAATGACAGAATGAAGATCAGAAACTTCTTATTCTAAGTTCATGTACTGATAAAAGTCAGGCCACATTTACCTATATCCAGTGGG
>PVJI01016665.1:0-37751 GCA_004026765.1 Micronycteris hirsuta | reverse complement strand
CAGCTTAGCTCTTGGCAAGATTAAGCCTCTCTCCATAGAGGGGCCTGTATTACAGGTCTGCAGGGAGGGCCCAGCCCCACCGAGTTTGCACCTTTTTACCCGGCATCTGTCCCTGGGATCAGGAGAGCCAGGAGGCTGGATTAGATGGGTCAGCGCCCTGATTGACAGTGACACTTCCTCTCGCGCCCCCTCCTGCCCCCCGTCCTCTCCCGCTGTTCCTCTCCTGCCTCACATGGCCCCATCCTGTTCCAGAGAGCGGGCGATGCCTTCTAATCTCCTTACCAGGAAATTATTTTCCTGGGTGTGAAATCCCTGTCCAAGGGGGAGGGCAGCAGATCAGACCTGCTCGGGCCTGGAGGCTGACCGCCGGGCTGTCTCCAGGAGACATCTGGCATGGCAGTGGGGGCAGGCTCACCTAGAGATGGGCAGAGCTGGGCAGTTCTACCCCCAAATGTGGCCCTGACCTCCGGAGTGGGCTGTCCCCAAACTGCCTCTTCCTGTCTCCATTCAACGGACTTCTCACAAAAGGATACATGTCTACTGTTGGTGACTATCCCCCTCTAGGAGGAAGTGATATGGTTGGAGTGGTGGGTGGCACTGGGAAGAACCTGGCCCTGGGAGGAAAGGCCTGGGACCCATTCCTGTCCTGAGTCAACCTGTTCTGTGACCCTGGATGCGTCCCAACCTCTGCAACCTCAGTTTCTCTCTGATATACCCATAAACAGACTCTGAGGTCAGCCATAGAGTCAGGCATGGCGTCTATGCCTCACACCACCCATATCCGGTTGTATAAAATGTCAGAAACATGGCTGAGGGAGCAGGGCAGCATTCCACTCTCTGTGCCTTCTTCAAAGAAGCTCAGGTCTACCTGATGATAGATTTTAGGGAACATGTCACTCTGATAGTTATTAAATCCAAGAAGAAAACCTTTAGAGAAGGCAGCATGAAAGCCGAGGACAGCCTGTATTATTCATAATATTAAAAACCCATGGCCAGAACACAGATGCTAATATCCTCAACAAAATATTGTCAAACCGCATCCAGCGATACATTAAAAAGATCATACACTATGATCAAGTGGGATTCATCCAAGGGATGCAAGGATGGTACAATATTTGCAAATCAATAAACGTAATACACCACATAAACAAAATGAAATGCAAAAATTACATGATGATATCAACAGATGCAGAAAAAGCATTCGATAAGATACAGCACCCATTTATGATAAAAAAACACTCAGCAAAGTGGGAATAAAAGGAGAATTCCTCACCATAATAACAGGCATATATGAGAGACCTAGAGCCAACATCTTACTCAATGGACAAAAACTTAAAACTTTCCCATTGACACAAATAAATGGAAGCATGTACCATGCTCATGGATTGGAAGAATTAACATCATCAAAATAGCCATGCTACCCAAAGCGATTTATAGATTCAATGCAATCCCTATTAAAGTACCAGTGACATATTTCACAGATATAGAACAAACATTTCAGAAATTTATATGGAACCGTAAATGACCCTGAATAGCTGCAGCAATTTTGAGAAAGAAGAACAAAGTAGGGGGGATCACAATACCTGATATCAAACTGTATTACAAGGTCACTGTAATCAAAACAGCCTGGTACTGGCATAAAAACAGGCATATAGACCAATGGAACAGAACAGAGAGCTCAGAAATAAAACCAAGTTTCTATGGTCAATTAATATTTGACAAAGGGGGAAGAAGCATAAAATGGAGTAAAAATGGCCTTTTCAACAAATGGTGTTGGGATAGCTACATGCAAAAAAATAAAACTCGATCACCAACTTACGCCTTAAGCAAAAATAAATTCTGGACAGCTACATGCAAAAAAATAAAACTCGATCACCAACTTACACCTTAAGCAAAAATAAATTCAAGGTGGATAAAAGACTTAAATATAAGTTGTGATACCATAAAAGTCCTAGAGGAAAACATCAGTAGGAAAATCTCGGACATTCCACACAGCAACTTCTTCACTAATATGTCCCCTAAAGCAAGGGACATAAAGGAAAGAATAAACAAATGGGACCTCATCAAATTAAAAAGCTCCTACATGGCTAAAGAAAATAGCATTAAAATGAAAAGAGAACCAACTATATGGGAAAACATATTTGCAAGGGACACCTCAGACAAGGGTTTGATCTCCAAAGTAGATAAAGAACTCACACGACTCCACTCCAGGAAGACAAAAATCCCAATTAAAAAATGGGCAGAAGACTTGAACAGACTCTTCTCCAAGGAGGACATATAGAGGGCCCACAGACATATGAAAAGATGCTCAGCATTGCTAGCCATCAGAGAGATGCAAATTAAAACTGCAATGAGATATTACTTCACAACGGTGAGAATGGCCATCATAAACAAGTCAACAAACAAGTGTTGGAGAGGATGTGGAGAAAAGGGAACCCTACTGCAGTGTTGGTGGGAATGCAGACTGGTGCAGCCACTGTGGAAAACAGTATGGAATTTCCTCAGAAAACTGAAAATGGAACTGCCTTTTGGCTCGGCAATTCCACTGCTGGGTTTATACCCTAAGAGCCCTGAAACACCAATCCAAAAGAATCTACACACTCCAATATTCATAGCAGCACGGTTTACAATAGCCAAGTGCTCAAAACAACCCAAGTGCCCATCATTAAATGAGTGGGTCAAGAAGCTATGGTACATTTACACAATGGATTATTATGCAGCAGGGAGAAAGAAGGAGCTTAAACCCTTTCCAACAGTATGGATGGAACTGGAGAGCATTATGCTAAGCGAAATAAGCCAGGTGGTGAGGGACAAATACCATATGATCTCACTTTTAACTGGAACTTAATCAACAAAAGAAAAAAAGCAAACAAAATATAACCAGAGACATTGAAATTAAGAACAGTCTAACAATAGCCAGAGGGGAGGGGGGAGACTGTGGGGAGAAGGGTTTTCAGGAACCACTATAAAGGACACATGGGCAAAACCAAGGGGGAAGGTGGAAGCAAGGGAGGGAGGTGGGTTTGGATGGGGTGGGAGGGAGTGGTGGGGGGAAAATGCAGACAACTGTAATTGAACAAAAATAAAGTAATGTACAAAACAAAATAATAATACTACTAATAATAATAATAAATAAAAACTCGTGGCCAGATCACAAGACGGACACGTGAGGAGAGGGGTGTAGCTCCTCCATGCACTCATTGGCACCCACACACAAGACTCCCTGCTGAACAACTGGTGACAGAGGAGGCAGTGGAGGGTAGTGATTAGGTCAACTACACCACTTGGCTATGTGGTGACCTTGGACCATCGATAACTTCTGTGAGCCTTAGTTCCCTCAGCTGTAGAGATGACAACTATACTTACTCACAGAATGGGCATGAGGATTTTGGTCAATCAATATATGTAAAATACTGAGAATGTTCTCTGGGTCAAGTAAGTACTTTATGATGATGATTACATTGTTATTATTATGCTTCTAATGGAGAAGTGTTAAATACATTTAGTACTATTGTGTCTTCTGAAAAGATGTGTTGAAGTTGTACTGGAGTAAGGTGGGTCTTAATTCAATAAGACTGGTGCCCTTATAAGGAGAGGAACTTGGCACAGAGGCAGGCATGCAAAGAGAAGGCTGTGTGACGACAGAGGCAGAGACTGGAGTGATGCACCAGGGAGTGATGGTCACACTAGAAGTATGGAAGAGGTGAAGAAGGATTCTGCCCAAGGTTTCAGAGAAAACATGGCTCTGCTGACAGCTTGATTTGGATCTGTGACCTCCAGCAGTGTGAGAGAATAAATTTCTGTTGTTTTAAGCCATCCTATTGGTGATACCTTGTTACAGGAGCCCTGGGAGACTAACATAATAACTAAATGAATGACCAGGGACCGGGAAGGATACCCAGCAGATGTTAGGTACTCATTTAGGTGTGGCTGATCCTCATGCAGGACATGTGAGCACATGGAGCAGCCAGATTTTAGAAGCCCAGGCATCTGCTCCCCTCTTCCAGGCCTGGCTGATAGGGGACCTCAGGGCTGGCCAGTCTGGGGGAAGCATGGCTTTTTGATGTACATGTCTGACCTCTTGGCCACGGGTCAGTCATTAAAGGTGAAGAGGGTGCCATAAGGGGTCTTGCTGACATGGTCAAGGGTCCTGGGATCAGCAACACCTCTGTGGGGCTGCAGCTGCCTTTGAACCAGGCACTCTGGACAGAGAGAAAACAGGCCCAGTTTTGGGCCTCCCTTTTCCCTTTGGCCTCCCTCCTCCTCTCCCACATCTGCCCTTGCAGGAGACCCTGTGCTCTTATGACACCAACTTAGTCCAAACACCTCAAATATTTGCAAGACCCCTGGAGAAGCAGCTACCGTGCTGCCTGTTCTGGAAGCCTCTGGAGGGAAGCACTCAGATGCCAAGAGAGAAGGAGTTTCCTACCTGCTCCCCAGATTTGGGGTGGGACATTTCACCCAGGGCATCTCTGCTAGGATGGCACAATTATATCTCTCTTACAGATGTGGAAACGTATGCTCACCAAATTCCAAAACTTGCCCAAAGGAACACACTAAGCAGAGGCAGTTAAGTTTTGACCCCAGTTCCTTCTGACCCCACAGCTTAAACCCTCTTTATACATTTCCATTTTTAAGGGGGTAATTTCACCTTCTGGCTCTTCCAAATCCCTTCACATATCTTGCAAGTCCTTCCCCTGTCTGCTATTCTGGAATACCAATGCCATTAACTGTTCCTTATGGGCACCATTCTGAGTCCCTTACCAAACCAACATTTCCTTATGGGTCCTTGAAACTTCAAGCTCTGCAGAATGAAAAGATGCAGGGCCTGGGGAGGCAGGAAGAACCCTGAAGTCTTCAGTCCTACACTCGACTCAGCCATGAACTTTCTCTATAACTTTGGGCAGAATACAGGATCTTCTTGTGCCTCTAATAGCCTGTGTATCAGTGACCTATTGCCAAATAACAAACTGCCCTAAACTTAGTAACTTAAAGCATGGGTTTGCTCATGATTTTGCAGTTGGGGCAGGTCTTGTCCTTTCATTCATGCAGTTTCAGTCATCCAGAGGTTTACTTGGGCTGATGGCCCACAATGGCCTCAGTCACCTGGCTGGCATCTAGCTAAGGCTATTGGCCAGAGCACCTGGTTCTCCACATGGCCTCTCCAGCAGGATAGCCCCGCTTTCTTACATGGCAGCAGTAGTATTCCCAGAGGGCTAGTCCCAACATGCAAGCACTTTGCGGTCCTCTGCGGCATCATGCTAGCTGACAGCTCATCACCAACCAAGTCACACGGCCATGTCCAGAGTAAGGTGGGGCGAGGGGCGGGAGATCCCCAGGGGCATGTGTGCCAGGAAGTGGGATTGATGAAGGTATTTTTGTGCCCCAACTGGGAATCGAACCAGGACCCTCTGGTTCCCAGCCCGCGCTCAATCCACTGAGCTACACCAGCCAGGCTGATTGATGAAGGTATTTTTGTAATAATCTGCCATATCCTGTATATCTCAAATTAAAGCTTTTTTAAAAGCAGACAAACATACCTAGAAGTTTGGGTGGTTCTACTGTCTTGGTCTCTGCCATCACACAGCAGTCACACAGAACTTTACAGTTTAGGAAGAGATCACTTTCAACATAATTATGTTGCCTGATTTCTCCACCAACGCTCTGACACAGGTGTCGTTAAACAAGCAGGGTTCAGAAAAGCTAAGGTGACAGGCTAAGAGGTGGTGAAGGAGGCAGGGCCCAGGCCAGACAGCACTTTAATTCCATTTGGTCACATCTGTCCCTCTGCAATGTTACCCTTGGGTCCCTCTGAGGGAGCAGGGGTCAGCACAGGCTGAGAGTCTTTCCCTGGACAATGCAGCTCTAGATTCTGTCTTAAAAAGAACCACGGGCTGTGATAGCCCTGCAGCCGAGACAGAACTGCTCCGGGAGGAGCAGCTGACATCGCTGCCCGGGGGCCGGCCAGTCTGCACTCCCAGTGGCATGAGTGTCGTGGGGAGCCACTCAAATTGTGCTAAGAAGGTCCTGGAGGCCAGGCTGGGGCCCCGGAGAAGGAGAGGAGAACAGGGGTTCCCCAGCCTTGGGGGACAAAGCTCTGGTGGCCTGGTGCCCTGGTGTCCCTGCTGGATAGATTCTGAAGCACCGGAGCAAGTTAGGGGTACTCCGTCAGTAGCCTCAGAAAGTCCCCGTCTGGACCGAGGGCCACTTCCTACTATAGACCTAGGCTTCCGTGTCATTCAGGGTCCCATTTGGAACATATTGTTCCTTCTGGCTGTGACGCCATCACCTGCTTCTAGAAGGGAACCTGCCCATTCATGCTGGAGAGAGAAGATTCATTGTTTACAATTGTTCACATAAATAATGTGTGCTCCCCGTGGGAGGAAGGGAAGACCAGTTTCTCTTCCTTTCCAGGTTAATTTTAGGTCACAGACATATGAGGATGCACATGACACGCTGGGGTGGGTCCACATACATGCCTGATACAGAGGTATATGTTATGTGGATGTGTTGTTATAAGTGTGCTTTACTATGAAGTCTGTATGTACTCACCACATGTGTATGTGTGCATACCGGGTGTCAATCTGGCTATACACATGCACACACAGTAGTTGCTGGCTGTGAATGTAACCAGACATAGCCTCTTTGGACTTGAGTATCCATATGTACTTCTCGCACACTCACATGTACATAGCCTGTGCTCATATATATTGTATCTGAGATTTGTCTGTAAATATAGACTGCGCAGCCACATGTGTGTGCACATGCTATGTGTGTGTGTCTGCCCCTCTGAAGTATGCAGTATGTGTAACTCTAAAATCCTCCACTACCAGACACAGTGTGTGGGCATGGGCATATGAAGACACTGACATGTGGACACTGATGTGCCCATTTCTGTCTCTCTGAGTCAGCTGTCACCTCCTGATGGCCCTTCCTCAGCCCAGCTTCCTCTTTTCCGTGTTTGTAAACAGCCCCGGCGCCGTCCCTCTGTGCACCTTAGATACTGCACCTTTAGCTCTTCTAATCCTCCCACGATTCGATCCTAATCAAGGAGCCTGATCTCTCCGGAATATCCGCCTGGAAAGGAGAGGGGATACGGCTGGTCCCATGGCTGGTGGGGGCAGGGAAGGGACTCATTCCCAGACAATGCTGCTCTTTCTTCATCCTGCTCCCTCTGGAAAGCTTGGGGGCTCTCCAGATAGTGACTGAGCCTGGAATCAGGGTCACTGGGACTTGCCCTTGGTCCTGGGTCTCCATGTGCTTCTAGCTAGGGTCACCTTCACCACCTCTGCAGAACTACTTCTCTCAGGACACATATGGCACCTCCTCCGGGAAGCACCCTCTGACCTCCCAATGCTACCCTAAATCAACCTACTGCTCTATTTGCTCAGTTTTTCACTTGTACCAGACTGAAGTCTCCTTCACCTTCATCTATTTCATCCACCTCAATTTCTTATGTATCGGGAGAGTAGAACGCATCTTTCCCTTCTCAGGTCCCATCAGGAAGGATTTTCCCCAAGCAGCTGGCATCCTGCTACATCCTTTACTTCTCATCCCCCAGAGGGAGCAGCCACCTTCCTGGAGAGGTTGGTGGGGGGAAGGTGCAACTCACCCACAGGCAGCACGAACTCAGAGTGTGGCTGATGGACTGGCGGGTTGGGGCGTGAGTCCAATTTGGGGTTCATCCCCTTGCAGCCAACACTTAACTACACCTTTCAGTGTGCCTCTTTTTTAATCAGAGCTGGTATTTTTATCTCCATCTGCCAGAATTTTCATCTCCCAATTAGCTCCAAACTTGAGCACACACAAAATTTTATTTTGTTTCTAAGTCTCCTCTAACCCCAGATTGCTGATCCCATTTTGTGCCAGGTGCTAAGTGCTGGGGACACCTTGACAATATAGCAGACATGGTCCCTGACCTCGTAAAATTGCACAGTTCTCGGGGGGAGGAGGACAGCAGCACATAAACGGACACCTCATGCATAATTACACTGTGTCCAGGGCTTTAAAGGAAAGGAACAGAACGTTGAGGCACACAACACAGGCTGGGTGGAGGAGGGTTTATACAGAATAGTCAATAAAGAACTTTCCAAGGAGAAACCAGAAAGGTGAGGATCAGTCTTGCAAAAACCTAGGGAAAGAGAGTTCTGGGGTGAGAAGGAGCATATGGAAAGGCCCTGAGGTTGCATGTGGCTGGAATGCGGTGGGTGAGGGACTAGGACCAGGAGCTGGGGTGGAGAGAGAGGCTGGCTCGTTGCTTCAGGCCACAGTAAGTAGACTGGGTTCTATTTATAGTGGGCTGGGAAGCCTTTGAAGGTTTGGGGTGGGGAAGGGGCAGTGACAAGATTCCTGAGTTTAAAGAGTGCTCTGGCAGCTATAAGGTCTAAGACAGGACGTGGGTGGCAGTAAGGGGCTATCACAGTGCTCCCTAGGGACAGTGCCTGGCCAACTACTGAGTGGGCACAGCGCATACATCGTCTCAAACCCTGCGCTGCAGCCCCACAGAGCGGTGACAGAGGCTGGTATTCTCCCCGCAGCCCCCTCCAGCAGCTAGGAGAAACGCCCAGCCACACCGATATGAATACAATAAGAACAGCCAGGAGACAACTTCTAGTTTCACAGTAGTGTTTTATGGGCGTTTCCTCATTCGAGCCTCACCCCAACATTTTGTATCTCCATTTGTCAGGTACAAAGCTGAGGGTCAGAAAATTTAAATAATTTACCCAAGGTCACGCAGGCATTCCGCACTAAGCATAAGCGGGCTCCTGACCACTAGCACTGCTGCAGAGGCTGGGTGCCTGCCTTCTACAAGGGATGCATTTTGCTCAGATTGAAAACGTTTTCCTTTGATGTCTTACAAAGCTTGTTCTTAAACACCTTTAAAAGACACAATAACTTTGCTGTAGTGTTTGCTTAGTTCAGAAAAAATGTGGAGTTCTTTTTCCTTTGGGGGGATGGGTGGGGTGAGACAGAGCATGAGTGGGGGACAGGGGCACAGTTGCCATTCTTCCCCCAGCAATTTCCCAAAGTGGTCCTTTTCCACGGTTGTTAAGGCGATGATGAAAAGATGAAAGGTGGAGAGGGTGGAGTTCAGGGGAAGCACATGAAGCCGGGAGCCACAGGGGTGCCTCTTTGATATTCTCACTTTCCGATCAGTCGGCAGTGCCCTCTAGTCCAGGCTCCCTCCCTCAGATCTGAGAACACGGGCAAGCCATTAACAGGAATCTTGTGTACCCCCAATATCCCAACATCAGGTCCTGACATCCCAGAAGGGGGGAAACGTAATTGCTGAAGACTTGATAGAATTGTCAAAAATACAGGAAGTCGGCCACGTACATTGTGAAACATGCTGAAAAGTTCTACCAGATAAGACATTATCTTAAAGCGAGGTCATGGTGGTCATCGCTTAACAGACCCACTGCACTGTGTCCATGTTATCTGTGCTCGCCACCAACACACACACACACACACACACAGGGCCACATTTTTCTTACTTAGCCTATAATTCAGAGACATGGATTCCCTGCATCTGAATAGGCTTCCATGCAATAAAAAATTTTCTGCCCATCACACTTTCCTCCAGCTCACCAATTCTCTTTTAGCTGTGGCCGGTCAACTGTTTGTAATTGCAGTAACCGTACGTCTCATTTGCAGAAGTTCTAGGTGATGCTTCTACACAACTGTAACTTTTACAATGTCCAGGTCTTTATTAATTTTTCTTGTCCTTTGGTCTGTGACTATTTGAAGCACACTTCTTTTGTAGTCTCCTTTATGCTTTTCTCTTGTTCCTGTTCTCAGAGAGCAAATCGTCTCCTTTGCGGGTCTGCTGACGCCTCCCTCGGGTTTGCCTTGGCTTCTGGTTCTTTGTTGTAAGCTCATCTTCAGTGGGGGCTGTTTCTTCCAGGGGGTCCCCTGTGCTCCAGGTGGTGGAACAAGCTCTGCAGAATGGTTGGGTTTTCCATTCTAGGTCTCCAGGGGCTCCCTGGTTCTGCCACCTGGGTTTTATGTTAATTTCTCAGCTTGGGGCTTCTGTTTGAAGCTGCCTGCCCATATGCCTTTGAGCTCCACACCTCCACCTGGCACAAGCTCGAGCTTTCAAATTCTCACAGAAGGCTTTCGAAATCCTGCTCAGAACCCCGAGCAGAGGAGTCAAGCCTCCTTTTTTGGGCTAGAGCATGGAGCTCTCGGAGTTCCATTTTCAGAGGCTTTGGCTGTCTTTCAAGAGACTTAGCTTTCTGCAAGGGTCCCCTTTCCAGCTTCCCATCTGCACAGGCCCCAGGCCATGTCTCCTGCCCCCCACTCGGGCATTATACCGAAGCCCTGAGCCCCACCAGCCTCTGGCCAGGCTGAAAACAGCCACGGGCAGCTCCAACACCAGCTCCAGCTGAGCAACTCCCTGGCTTGTGTTCCCTCTGTTACTGGCCCTGGGAGTTCCCTTTCCTCTGAGGTGAGCTTTGCATTTAAAACATTTTTTAAATGACATGTTTGTTTGTATACAACATTTGTCTAGGTTTGCATCAGAACGCAGGTCCACATTAATCCAGTTGCCACGTTGTCAGAAATTCAAGTTCTTAGATCTCCCCCTTCCATGTGTCCTTATTCGTTTTTAAAGAATTTATGAACATGAGCCTAAGTGGCTATTGTCGTGGCCTTGTTTACGGTAAGAAGAATCACCAAGTTGGCGTATGTTTGAGCCATGACAAGTTCGTAGATACTGAAACCCCATCTTGCAGGTGCAGAAACTGAGTCAGTAAGATGATGTGACGTGTTCAGTTTGCAGACCTAGTGAGGGGTGGAACCACGTTCAAGTTCACATGTTTTACCCACCAGATGTCTCCTTGTTCCTCAGGAGGGAAGACAGACAAATGAGTCCATGAATAGTGTGGATGTGCCTCCATTCAGGAAGGCTTCCTGGAAGAAGTGAACTTGGTGCAGTCTTCGAATGGCCAGCAGTCTTCTTCAGAGGGCCCGCCTCTCCTTTGCACCACCCGGTCTCCCTGCTCCCCAGCCTTTTTCTTACCTTGCCTCAAACGGAGACATATCTCAGCTGCTGAATGGCTGTGAAGCCGCCTCTGCCAGAACATTCTGTCCACCTGGACTGAGGAAGGCCTTTCCAGTCAGGTCAGACGACCCTCTGGTATTTTGGGGCCTGTGAGTTTGGGCAGCCACCCTGGACTTTGTACAGCTGAGACCACTCCTTGACCCTGAGTGTCCCCAGGGCCTGCTTCTCCCTCAAAACCCAACAGATGAGAAAATCCCATGGAGGGCCAATCGAGAAACTACAGCTGGCTGGGCCAGAGCCCTGGAACCAGGCCTGCGGCCACCCAGGGATAAATGATTCCCAAGACAGTGTGGAGAGGGGAAGGCCCCTGGCTTAGACACTGGTGGATCTGAGTTCAAATTCTGGTTTTGCTTAAGTTCTGTGTCTCAGTTCCTCACCTGTGAAATGGGTTAACAGTGCCTGCCTTGTAAAGATGTTTTGAGGATTACAAACTAGCATATGTGAAGGGCAGGACTGTGTTAGAGACAGAGTAGATGTTCCGTGAAAGATGGTCTGAGCCCCTCAGAGAACCCTGACATCAGAGAGCTCCCAAGGGTGGGAGGGAGCTCTGGTAAGCTATCATTGGCTTCAAACTTGGGGCTGGGAGGGGGGTAGAACAGGAATAGGGAAGGACAGGGAGCAGGGTTCCTCAAACTCTGACATGCTCAGAATCACAGTCACGGGGACTAGGTGTGGGACATATGGCAACTCTATACTCTGTTCACACTTCTGTTTTTTCGTAAATTTAAAGCTGCTCTGACGTACAAAGTTGACTTAATGGGTACAGCGCTTGTTAAATGCAGCTTCTGATTCAGCTCGTCTGGGTGGGGCCTGGAGGGTTGTGTTTCTCGATGTTCCACATAGTGCTCAGGCTCTAAGTCTTTGGGCCTCACGGTGGGGAGCAAGGAAGGAGAAGTCCGTATGAGGGGTGGGGGTGCCACTGGACCCCAACAAGAGGGAAGGGTCTAGGCATGGACTTGTGCGACCTCCTTCAAGGAGGTTGTTTGGCTCAGAAGATGGTGATGATGATGATGATGACAAGATGAAGGTCTTGTGGAGGCTGGAGAGGGACCAGGCTCATCCACCGTAATGGTGCCCTACAAAAATCATGTGGTCACTGGCTGTCCCTCCTGTCTGGCTCACAAGCCAGCCCCTCCTCTCTGCCCCTGTGAGAGGGGCAGTGGTGGGCATTTGATTGTGTCATTAGCTGGAGATGAGTCATTCTGAAGTCTTAAGTGCCCCAAGTGACCCTGGGATTTTCTAAGGCTGGAAACCCTTCCTCATCGTAGGGGAATCTGGGAGCAGAGCCTGGGACATCCTCCCTCTCCCCCACACCACACCACAAAAGCCATAAGGACAGAGGCTATGATATGGCTGCTTCAGCTCTTGCAAGTTCAAGCTAACCCTGAAGGCCTTCAGAAGGTTGGGTTTCCTGAGGCTCCAGGGAAAGAGCAGGACCTGGTGCCGTCCTGATTCCCTGGCTGTGAATGGGTCGGGCCTAGTCTTCCCACGGCTGCTGCTGGGAGCTGTGACCTTTTCCTCCTGCTCTTCTCTCTGCTGCCCTTCCCTGTCTCCCTCCTGCCTAAGGGTAGGCTTTCCTGTAGCTGACCTGATCAGATGGCCACCCAGAACAGTGGGAGCAGCCCTTGTGAGAGTTGGGATGATGGCTCCTAACTGACCATACGATCTTTCCCTCTGTGCCTTGGTTTCTTTAGCTGTCATTATGGAGGTAGGATGGCTTCTCTGAGCTGTTATGGCTCTAGTCATCTTGGGTCTAAGGTGATGGCTTAGGAGCCAAAGGGTTTTCCAGTCTGCAGCCCTGTGCTCTCCAGCTCCCTGCCCTGCCCATGCTGCCTGTCCCTGCCCATGCACATGCGGCCCTATGGCTTGGGCCAATTGAGGCGTGAGCTGAAGCCCAGCCTACCCCAATTCATGTGCCCCACAGCTAACGGCCTGTCCTTCCAAATGGGGCACCAAGGAGCTGCTTTGGCCTGACTGGAACCATCTCAGATTCAAGTGTAATGTGAGCTCCTCAAGGGCATGAACCAACCTCATTCTCACTGGCACCCTCCACCCCTCCTCCGCCTGATACACGGTGGGGCGCAGGAAAGGTTTGGGCATGAATGACACTGAAGGACGGGTTATTGCAGGATGCAATACTGAAGGATTGATTAATTGTACTAATACTTAATGTTGATAAGGACCTTGACTGCTTATTAAGTGCTTTCTGGGAGGATGGTCCCAAACAGGCTTTAACGGGAAGGGAGGGGAACCTCATTGTTGAGTACCTACTGGGTGCCGGGCATAGCTGCCTGTTAGAGAAGATCGGGTCCTGTTGAGTGCCCACCATGCATCCCCTTTAAGATTGCACAAGACAGCCATGGTCCTGGGGTTCACACACACAATAGGGCTTCTTGAAGAGAAGCACAGAGAAATACTGACACAGGAGCTATCAGCACAGATGGGAATAACCAGGATAGTGAGTCACTGACTCAAGGTCACCACTTGACAATGACAGAGCTGAGGGGCTAACCTGAGGCTGCCAGATTGCAAAGCCCTGCTCTTTCAAAGAGCTTTGCAAAGTGCCTGCTGAAGTCCACGAGCTTGTGCCACCATTGCCACGCCACCGGGGCTGGCACCTTCCATTCTTGCCTTAAAACCTTCCTGTGTCTTCACGATAACCTCTGAGCTGTGTCCTTGCATCCCATGGCATGCGGGTTACACACAGTAAAAGCTCAGGAAACACTATGGGAGTTGTTTATTCTGAACAGGTCTCTTCTAGCCCCAGCAGGCCCTGGTCTGCAGTACGGCCCAGGGTTTGGCTTGGCAGGTACGATGCTGAGCTGGGAGCAGGACCCTATAGGTGGAAGACACAAATATGTGTGTATGTGGGTATTCCCCTTCTGTACACACAACATCACCACTAATCAATCAGGGTTTTTCTGAGGAGCAAAGACAAGGTCCCATGCAGCACTTCAGGCAGTCCCCTGTGCCAGGAATGCACAGGGAGATGAAGCTGCTTACACCCCACCTCTGCTGTGGGACGCATGTGGGGCCTGGGAGAAGAGTAAAGTTGAGAAGCAGAGTGGAGTCACGTGAAGGGGGAAAGCAGCACAGGAGGAGGACGAACGTGAGCTGGCCTCCCCTCGGGGACCAGCATCTGATTGGGACCACGACGCTCCTAACTGGGTCTTCAAGAAACAATGACCACAAGAGATAGTAGGCCCATTAGCAAGCAGGGAGAAAAGGCCAGGTCTTCAATAATTAGAGTGCGATCAACACTTCTGTTTCATAATTATCAAAGAAGCAGTGATTCTTTTTTTTAAATGAGACAACCCAGTGCTGCTGCTAATGTAATGACGTTACACTCTTGTATCTGGCTGGTGGGGTGTGACCACACATATCAAGAGGCTTACAGAGGTTCATGTAGTATAATCCAAGAGTTCCACAGAGGTTATCTGAAATACAAAAAAAAAATAAGTCTTAAGCACAAAGACGTTTACCACAGCAACGTACAGCAGTGAAACACAAGAAACAACCTGCACGTCTTATACAGGGTATGGTTAAATAAATTAAGACATGCATTAGGTAGACGATCAGGCAGCCATTAAGACGATGCTTATAAAGAACTTCTAATAATATGGTGTACAGTGGGGATAGTTTGAATATAACATAAAACTGTATTGTTGCCTCACAGAGCTAGAAGCAGGTGACTCAGACCCACACCTTCCAGCTCTGCACTCAGATATCCCTGTGGCCTCCCCCTGAAGCTGGTCTTGGATTGCGAGATGCAGCAGCTGTTCTAGGAATCCCATCTCGACACAACCATGCTCAGAGGAAGAATAGAGACTTTGTCCTTCCGGATCAAGAAAACCCAAGAAACCCCCTTGCTCTCCTAGCATGTATGCGGGTACATGCCCACTCGAAAACTAGTAGCTGGCAGGGGCCTGAGGCTCACCAAGAATGGCCGCAGCCATCCCTGCGGGGGCTGTGGCCACAGCCTCCCACCTCACATGGGAAATCATGTGACAGTATGAAGAAGAAAAAGCAAATAAAAAAATTGTGAGCAACAGGAACTCTATCTTACCTTTGCAACTCTCCTATAAATCTAAAATTATTACTACATAAAGAGTTGAAGTCTGTAATCATTCTCTTAGGCTAAGCTTTCAATAAATCAATGAAAGGCAACGTCACTTTACTGATGATGGTAACATATCTTCCCTCACCAGTTCCTTTATGTTTTATTGATAAAGAGGAATCAAATGTGATAATGACCTAGTTGTACTGGCATTGTGGATGTTATTTAGTCAATACTAAAGCTAAACCTGTGGAATATAAATATGCAAAAAAGTTTTTAAATTTGTTTTTCAGAAGAAGTTGCACATATAGCGTGATCACTCACTGACTGATCCTGGGCTCCCTGGGAGCAGGGCCAACAGCTGGCATGCAGGTAGTTTGTCTGGGAACTGTTACCAGGAACTAGACTGAGACAATCCAGAGAGTGAGAGAGGGAGGAGGGAAAGCCAGTTCAAGATACATTCTTGAGTTGATCATCACTGTGGGAAACTGGTGCTCCACCCACTGGAGCTTTATACAATGTGTCTATGAACTACCCACCCCAGAGAGAGCAGGAGGAGCCTTTGTCCCTCGGCTCTCATCCCCATTGGTCAAAATGCGGCCCACGGGTGGCGCACACTGCGCGTCCAAGCTGCGCGTGCGTGAACGTGAGCTCGCAGCAATGGAGAGGCAGTGTGGTCCAACACAGGCCAAGTTCTCCTGCAGGAAGATGCTGGAAGCTCACCTAGAACTGGTATCCATTGCAGTAGTTGAGGAGTAAGTGTGTGAAACTGTGTGTAAAACAAAACCTCATACCCACACATCCCTGGAGCTTGACCGGGGCACAGACTGTACTTTAATCAACTCTGGCAGCCTCACGGGGAAGATCTCAAAAATGCTTCCTGCAGAGGAATAAAGTTTACACAGAGGAAGAAACAAACAGGTTACTTTCATGATGAAAACATTAGTCTCTTACTGTTTTAAATTCCCTTAAAAATTTCAGAAGACATTGCAGAAGGAAGAGTGAGCCTCTCCCGCCTCTGACAGATAAACGCTCTTCTCTTTAGAGATCTGGTGACAAAGTGATTCATAAGAGACCAGCTTCTTCCACTGGTCAATTTGATCTTGGCCAGCCGGTTGTCATTAATAAAAGTGTCATTCTTTGCAGCCCAGGGGATGGGCCGTGTGTTGAATTCTTTTGTTCTTCTTCTGGGAGTAAGGGCTGCTCTAGACTGAGCCACACATGCGGGCTGGAGAGGAGAGGATACCAGCTTCAAAGTCAGCCAAGCTCAAATCCTGGCTCCCACGCCCACCTGCAGTGTGCCCTGGGGCAGGCGCAGGGCCTCTCTGAGCCTCAGGTTCCTCTTCTCCAAAGCAGGATCCTGGCGGAGCTGACGAGAGGATTGAGGGTGAAGGGGCCTTCCTTAGCCAACGGGGATTAACAAAGAACAGTGCCTTCCCCGGGAAACTGAGGAGGAGCCAATGATAAGATGGAAGTGTGTGGCACTTGGTAACTAATGATGGTGCTATCAATGGAGTGTTCTCCCCACAGACCTGGGAGGCAGATGGGATTCCCATCCACATTTTGTACTGAGGAGACTGAGGTGGACGGGAAAGGAAGTAACTGCTCAAGGCCACACAGACAAGAAGTGGCCAGACTGGGAACTGAGAGACATGAGTGAGTCTCAGTAAAGAGCCTAGGCCCTGACCCTCTAATCCACATTGCCTTTCTCCATGTGGCATTGATGCATGTTTGTTTCCGTGGTCTCTGTGGCTGTTGCTGACACGCCCGTGCCCACACAAGGCCAGGCCTGCTGTTACCACTGTTGGCGGGACCTGAGGGTCTCCACAGTGGAACCAGGAGTCTGTGAGCGGGCTCTTTAAGCTTTCCGGTGTAGGAAGCCTGCCCTGTGGTGCAATCTTGTTCCCTGGAGCTGGCAGCATTACTACTGCAGTGAGGAATGTCCTCTGGGGAGATTTAGGGCCTGGTGATAGACACGTGGGCTTGATTTACCCATACTGCTCCATTCAGCCCAAGGCAGACAGTGCTTGGAGGGGTAGGTGGGAGGGAGGTAGAGAACTGGATGAAACCAGAGGGATGCACAGGGAGCTGAGCCGGGGACAGAAAACTTGCATGGAATCTCACTTCTCTGTGCCAGGCCCATGAGGTCAGTGACCACCCAAAACACCCCTATTAGGTGACATACCCATCTTATAAAACAGAAGCACTGTGAGGTTAGGTGACTTGACCAAGGGACTCATGAGAAGAACTGAGGAAGTCTTTCCTAATTGCAGGGAAGGGCCTCCTGGGACCATAGCATCTGCCTCCAGCCCTGCCAGCCGCCTGTCATCAGAACCCAGCCTCCGTTCAAAGGGCCCCCAGCTTTGCAAGCTTCCTCTTTTCAGCTGGAGAGAGACACCCTTCATCAGCCTTACCAGGGGCCCTTCAACCTGCCAAGTTGATGCTTGGACCCCTGCACGATCTCTGTGCAATTAGTCTTGCTCTTAAAACTCCCTCGTCTGGTTGCCTGGTGAGGAGGTCTTCAGGAAGAGACTCTCATAGGGCATCCTGAGACATCAGATAGTTGTCATGGGTTCTTCTTCTCCTTCCTGGCACCTGTCCAAAGCACCCTGCCTAGAAGGGTAACTGCAGGACCTGTGGTCCTGATCCTCAACAACCACATGAGGTTTGGCCTGGAGAAAGCAGAGCTGGTAGGGCCAAGTGTCTGCATCTTGTGGCTATGCAGACTGGTATGCCAAATGTAAGATGAGGAGGCTGACCTAGTTCCTATAATTTCATCTTCTAGGAGAACAAGGTCCAGTGCTCTCTATCACACCATGCTCATTAAGGCAAGAGAGAGCTGGCCATGGCCAGCTGTGGCCCATTGCTTGGAGTTGATTGAGACCAGACTATTCTGAGCTAAGCACAGTGCTCTGCTGCTTATGCTTGCTCCTGATGGCCTCTGGAAGTCTCCTGGTGGTGCTATGGTCTTCAGATAGTTGTGGTTCTAAGTGAGAATTACTACAGTGTCACAAAAAAGACTTGTCTTCTCTAGGTCTGACAGGAAAGCAATTGGAATCGATTCATTCACAACATAGTAATAATGCATAGTCTCCATTATGTTTGCTATTGCTTCCACAGAGTTACCACCATACCTGTTATCAGTAGCGTTAGTTCAGATGGGTGATTTCAAACAATGCCTATCAGGGGCATTATGGCAGCATTACTGCAATGGTAACCCTGGGTAGAAGTCAGGAGATCTGGGTTCTCAACCTGTCTCTGTGTCCTGATTAGTCTCCTCACCCTTCTAATGTGTTTGCCAGTACTATCTATGTTGCAAAGAATAGAAATCCCCAAACTGGCTTAAAAAATAACCCATTTTTAAAAAGAGAATCTTTCCATAAATGAAACTCCCATAGCCATGTCAGCTTCAGGTATAGGATGATCCAGTGACTCACAATGGCTTCAAGTGCTGGTGTCATTCTTGGTCATTCCCTTTGCCTTTCCTCCTGTGGTGTACTGGCTGCCTCCTCAGGCTCAGTCCCACCAGGATATCAGACATGGCTGCAGCAGCCCCGTGTAGCATCTCCTCATACCCGGGTCCAGAAAAAGAGAGGGTCTGCTTCCTTCACTCCTTGCAAAAGCCTTGATTTCACACTAATTGGCCTAGCTTAGGTCTCAGGCTGGCCCTCAAATCAGGCACCATAGCCAGAAGGGGGAAACATGCCTATTGGCTCAGCCTGGGTCACAAGCCACGCCCCCAACCCCCAAGACAGGGTGGTGACTCCTTCTCTGACCTCATGAAAAAACTGGCAAGGAGAAAGTGACGATGGATGGGGAGAAGGCAACAACCATTCACTCCATTTGTGGTTTTGGACAAGTCACTTTGCCCTCCGTTGTCTCTACTCCTCCATTTAGAAAATGAGAGAGTTTGTCTAAAATCCCTTTTAACACTAATATTCTGCAGCTATCAGCCACCTTTGTGTTCCAGGTTGAATCAATGAGAGCAGAGCAAGTCCTAGAATTTTCCTTGTGCTCTCCACAGAGAGAGGTTTTCCTGAGCAAACTGCTGAAACCAGATCTTCCCCAACAAGCATTCCTTGTTTTGCCCAAGGCCAAGCGCCACCACTGTAAAAAGTGCTCAGAGGTATGAGACCTGCCCCTGGCCTCAGGGCCTTATGTTGAATCCATGTCATTCAACGAGCATTTATTAAGCAATTTCTATGTATGATGTGAATTAAATACAGCAATGGCATCTTCTAGTTGTGAGCTTTCCAGTTATAAAGCCCACTTGTGTCTCCTGCAAACACTGTGAGGTAGACAGATGTCATTAGAAAAGACAACAGAGGGAGGGGCAAGAACTACTCATTGAATGCAAACGTCAGCTGGTACAGCAGTGAAGGTTCTTGGTGTTTGGGATGAGGACGAGGGCTGAAGGATGAAGTGACTACAGAGGGAGAATCAGTGGAATGTGCTTTGAAGACAGGGCTGGCTACGGAACTTGCAAGGCACAATGCCAGATGAAAATGGGGACCCCTGCTAAAAGGCAGGAAAAAGTGTCACTAAAGATATTAAAAATTAAAGCTTTTTTTTCCCCTGTGGATTCTCTCTCTCAACTTGTCTTGGTGTTTGTAAACAAAGAAAAAATTTAAAATTATTAGCATGTATTTAACTGTTCATCTTGACACTGTGCAATGCCAGTTTTAAATGTAAATATAAGAAATTTAACTCATCTGCAAAATCACCAAAATTATGCAGTTTGTATGTCATAGCTAGCACTTGCATATGGATTTTGTTATCACTGGAGCAGTGGGAGCAGGCCACAGCACTAACTCGACTGCTTCGTGCCACTTCTTGTTGGGCACACATTTTACTAGCGTGCTATGCCTTCAGCTTGCTGCTGAGGAAGACTAAGAGGAAAAGGAGCTATGGGCTGCCATCCCTTTCCCTTTATTTTGGGTGTTATATCCAAGATATGTGGCTGGCTAGTATAGGAAAGTAACAGAGTTGGAAGGAATATGATAGGGCTCCTCAGTTTTCTGTGTTTCCTTGAACACCATGGTCTTTGTGCATCGGAAGCAAGTTCTGGTTCGAAGTTCTTAAAGCTCCCCCTGAAAGCGTAGCCTTGTGTGGCTGCCAGCTCCTCCATTGACTCGGTTGTAGGCATAATACGCTTATTTTATACTCAAGCTGCGTATCGCTGAACCCCAACTCCCGCGCACTGTGGGCCCAGAGGAGTCCGTGGTCATGGGGCACCACAGACACTGTGCAAGCGCAGCTGCATGTGTGCGTCTCTCCTCTGCTCACACATGCTCCGCTGTCCCACCGGCCTTCACACACAAAACTCAAGAGCAAAATCAAACAATTAAGAATTTTAAGATGGCAGCAGCAGAGTATTAAACCAAGTTGTGAGGGTGGTCTTGTGACTACCCAGGCCGAATGTCCCTGAGGCCAGCCCTGTGTGGAGGACGGGCAAAGTTCACACAGGCAGAGAGGTGGAAAGAGGCATCCTTGGCAGAAGCATGGGCTTCAGCAAGGACACACAGGTAGGCATGCTCCTGGCAGAGTGTGAGAGGGGAGAAGGACCTAGTTAGGGATGGGGCCTCATGCTGGCTGGAGAGCAGGACAGGTCAGGAGAGAGGCTTCCATCTTGAAAACTTCGACATCCCTAGCGGTGGGCCTGTAGATCCTGACTGACGGTGATCACGCATAATGAGATCTGGAGAGGGCAAAGGAAGCAACTTAATGGGATGAGATAAATACAGAGATAAACTTTAGGCCCACAGAAGACCTGCCAACCCCCAAGGCCCTTCAAGCTCTGCAATGCCTTGGTTCTCAGGTCACACGGCAGCTCAGTGCAGCTGGTAGAGCAATGGAAGTATTGGCTGAGATTGGCCCTGGTCATCTCTGAGAAGGGAAGATGTGTTTATGAGCCATTCAGTGCCATTCAGTAACTGAGGTCCATGGTAAGAGAGAGGGCAAGGGGGGATGACATCTATTGCATTATATGCTGGCTTATGTTTCTACATAACCAAGAAATTGGCTGGAGAGGTGAAGTTTCCCTGATTTGGTTTTCAAAGTTACAGTGCAAAATAAATATTTAAATTCTTGGTGGATTCCCCCCCCAGGTTCCCTCCAGATGTTTGGTGAGGTGTAGAGAGCACAGTAAATAAATGTATTTAAAAGTCCAGTAAATTAGGCAAGATGGTATAGGGTGGGCCATTTTGCCTGGCCTCCCTGGAACAGAGAGACAGGCCACCTTCAGTGTGGGAGCGGGGCGGGGAGCTCTGCAGGAAGGCTCCGGAAAGAACAGTGAGGTGCTTCAGGCAGCACGGGGTAGCGAGGAAAATACTGGGGAGACTGACACCAGCCCGAGCTGTCAGAATTCACACCACCAGAAAGGTAGTCATGAGCTGAAACAGGGGCAAGGAGGGCGTGTGTACGTGGCCACGTGCAGAAAGACATTTGTGTCCTTGTTGGTGGCTATGGGCCATGCTGGGCTGGAGCTGGCGAGAGTCAGGGCCCGCCTGTGGAATCCACTTGTCGGTCCTCACTCCAGATGTCTGCTCTGGAGGACAGTGCTGTTGGGATGGGGAAACTGACAATGATTATATCCCTGTCCGAAGACAAGATGGAAACTGACTTGAGCTGCCCACGAAAAGCCTTTCATGTCTTAAGGCCCTGGGGCCAAATGAATTTGGTGGTGATGTATTACCCAGCCAGCCTTGCAGTCAAAAAAGGAAAGAAAGAGTTGCTTTTGGTGGTTTTCACTCTGAGATTAAACAGCAGAAAAAACAGGCTGAAGATTAAATGAAACAAGGGCAGGCACACCGCAGGCGGGAGGAAGCTCCCCTCCTTTCTCCTCCTCTCGGAACACAGACCAGGTAGGGCTCGAAGCATCCACTCTTCAAGGTCCCTTGCTTCTGGGTTGCAGGGGTGGGGGGCAGGCAGAAGCTACTTAAAACGATATAGGGGTGTTAAAGGGTGCATTCAAAGGCGAGTGGGACCTGGGGAATGTGCCGCTGCCAGGGAAGAGCTCCTTTGCTGTCCTGCAATCCACAGCTGTTTTCCTCGGAGTCATTGGCCGCTTTGATGTCCCAGAGGTAGAGTTACTCAGGTTGCCACCTTTGAGACTGGCAGCTGGGGAACTGTCAGCTCATTTATGACTGCAGAGACCCCAGATGAGCTGCCCCCAGATCAGGGTCACTTCCTCATACACGAGGAGCCTGAGGCTGAGCATAAATGTGTCAAACACCTGTAGGGCAGACTTCACTTCCAGGCCAGATCTGACAGGCCAATGGGAGAGGCTAAGAAGCCAGGCCTGGTGCTTCACTGTGTTTAGCCTGCCTTTGGGGACAGCAGGATCTGCCACCTTGCAGGTGAGGAGGCCGGGGCCCGGAAGTAGCTGGCCCTTACTTTAAGAACTATTACAGGATGGGAGTCAAGAGCATGGACTTTGAACCTGGAACCAAAAACAGCACTCTCCCCTCACTAGCCATGGGACAGTCAATTCATCCTTCTAAGTTCATTTCCCCATCTATTAAATGGTAGTGAGAATGACGCCTTCATCTTCTCAGGGCTGTGCTGTGTGCTTAAATAAAGATGTCTATGTAATCAGGGATTCTCTGAGGAATTTGTGGCTGTCTCAGCCTTTTCACTGTTAACGAATCGCTCTCTGGGGCAGCCAGGCGCCTCAGCTCCAAACTCTGGCCTCTGTCACCCTGGAGTTTGGGACCTAACGAAGAAAATTCAAGTATAAAGTCCCAAAGAGAAAAGGAGTCGAGGCTTTGATGCACCAAGTGAGAGAGAAGGGTGTGGCCCAGTCCAGATGGCTAGGGGGGAAGGAGGAAGGGGACAAAAACCAGTGGGCCACAGACCCCAGGTCTCACAAGCACAGAAACACCCAGATGGCCCAAGCTGTGATGGAAACGGCTGCCCTGGAGCCTGGAACTTCTCGGCACAAGCATGGAGGTCTCCTGGCCTGCATGAGGCCCCCCTGACTGGCTGGCTCGGAGGAAGGTGGCCATCGGCAGGAGACACCCTTCCCAGGGAGGCTATGCTGACCTGGCGAGGAAGCCAGGCTGGCGCGCCCGGCTGGTGGGCCTATCCTAAAGGTGCGGCGGGAACAGGGAGCGACCACTGGCCACTAAGCAGCACAGCAGGGCCACTAACTGTGGCTTCTTGGGGGGACCTTCAAAGCCCTTCAATATAGGGCTCAGGGAGGGTCCAATGGATGACTAATAATTGTAATTTCTAACCAGCTTTGTGAGTGGGACATCTTGATATTGATTTAATTGTATTTAGATACATGAATGTGACATTTCTTCCAGGTACCATAAAGGTATTCACATCTGCCACCCACACAAAGAGTGAGTAGGGAGTCTGGGACAAACTAGCCAATAGCGAACGCCTGCCAGTGACTATTGACAAAGGGTCCTGTTGAAAACAGACTGACCTTAGACCCTCCTTCAGCCATGTTCAACTGTTGGGTTGTTTTCTGTAGACAAGGGTAGCCCCCTGTAGAAGTCTGGGGTCAGTGCCGGTCAGCTCCTTCCCTACAACCTCACAACCAGGTTATGATGGAAGCAACTCTCAGTCCAAATTCTGCCACATAGACATACTTAGAAAACAAGCATTTATTCTCAAGGACCCCAAATGGTCTGTACCTTTAGGGCAATCTCAGCTCTCTGCCCTGCGAGGGGCTCTCTCCACCACTGTGTGAGTTCACCTGCAGCAACCGCAGAGCTTCTGGGTAGAATCCTGCCATCCTCACAGCCCTGCCAGACAGCTGCAAGTCCCCCCAACAGTGCACAGCTGCACCGTAGCTGCTGTGGGGAGGGGTCGCACTTCAGGCCCCAGCACTGGAGACCAAGCGTCCAGCCCGGCGGGATCCTCATACTCTGTTCACACAGCTTGGGGAGTGTCCCCAGTAGCACAGTCAGTCTGCAAGTTTCGAATCACTTTCTTTTCAGCAATGAAAGCTTATTTTTTATGTCATCATGCTGGTTAACAGACAACTCATTTTCATTCCCCACCCCCCAATAAAGAACCCCAAACTCCCCATTTCTGATCTTCTGTATGCTTGGTGGCAAAGGGTGGGGTAGAGATGGAGATGACAGAGGTGCTCACGCCGGCTCTAGGTCGGGGCCCCCTCAGCAGGTGGGCGGGGCCTCCTCAGCAGGTGGGCGGGGCCTCCACAGCAGGTAGCAGGTGCCCTCCTGGCCTGGTGGCTGTTAGCCGTGCCTTGTAGCATCTGCCCTGTTGCTTAACCTGAGTGGCAACCCCAAAATGTGATATTGGAATAAGCCCTCAGGACTTTAGGGTGGGATTAGGACAAGAACTGGGGTCTGAATTGGTCCCTTGATTAAAATGTAAAATAAATGGCTATTTTTTCTTTTTTCTGGTATCTTTAAGTCTTGCTCTCAATTAGCTTATGAGTTTCTTGGGAAGAAGGCCAAGATTTTTAGCCACATAAACCTAGACTCATTGTGTTCACTCTTCCTTTAAATATGTATTAAGTGGTTTGTTGAAGAGTAGAAAAATTGACTGAAAAGGCATTTTGGGAAATGAGGGCCTTCTTGACCAGGTTAAAGAATTGGGGTTACACTCAGGGGAGCCAGGAAGCCAGTGAACACTTTTAAGAAGGGAAGTTGTTCCCTCGACAAGGACACTTAACTGAGCAACCACGTGAGGGTGCCTGGGTACACGCACAAAGCTGCCTCTTCCCCGCCAATTCCTCAGTGCAGCAGTTCCTCAAGAATAGAAACTACTGCGTACGTGCCGTGTGCCAGGCCCAGAGCTGCCGGAACAAACCCTTCTCTCCACATATTCCAGTAGAGGAAGCCAAGGTTGAGTGAGAGTGGCTGGGTACTTGCTCAGAGTCACTGAACAGGAAGGGTAGAAGATTTCTGGCCAGCACAAAGCTCTCTCAGCATTCTGCCTCCTCTTGCTCCCAAGCCAAGGCATTGGATTCTGAGTTGTTCAGAGGAATCTGGAATCAGGGACAGATGAGAGACAGGGTAGTTCCAACTTGTTCTTGGGAACAGCAGTACAGAAAGCAAAATGCTTTCGAGCAACAAAACTTGCTATCCGAGTATGAGCCCATCTGTGCCAGCCGAATTCCTTGGGCATGATTGTGCCCCAGAGACAGAGGAGCCATTTGGTGGCCTGGAGCGGCTCAGGCAAGCCCCTCCATGATTACAAGTTACATTAGGCAATTACATTCTTAGCTTCTGGGAGTAGTGCTTGCAGGGTTTGCTCTGGTGTCTTCTTGGTGCAAAATAATAATGTGTAATTAGGATGATTTGGCCTTCTGCATGATGAACCTGTGTATTGGCTTGAGTTTGCAATATCTGGCACATTAAAAATTACTTTTCAGTTGAGATTAAAAAAAAAAACTCTCCTGCCCACACTCTCCTTCAATCCAGAGACACTAAATTTATTTTATGAGGAGATAGATTATTCATACTAATGTAGGGCCAGATATGGGACAATTTTAACATTTTTAAAAATTTGCTCTCTAACCCCCACCATGTCTTGAAGGGGGTTTTATGGTTCAAGAGACTATTTACAGCCCCCTGACATGGGTACTGGGAAGCCCACACCCTGCCAAGGGGCCAACAGGAGCCCTGGGGCAGATGGACCGGAGTCTGGCCCCAGCCCTGCTACTTCCTAACTGGGTGATCTTGGGCAGGTTACCTAACATCTTTGAGAATTGATTTTCTTCTCTGTAATACTCTAGGGCAATTAATTGGAAGGGCAGAGTGGGGAAAAACATGTGCTTTGGGTTCACCCAGACCTAACTCCTGTCCTCCTGCCTTGGGCGGCTGATACAGCTCTTGACACTTCTACAAAACGGGCTTATTATATCACTTGCCTAGGAAGGAGTGTTAGGGAGTGCGTGCCTGAGGAGAGCCAGGATTCTGCTAGCACTTCATTGGTTGGAGACCACACTGGTCCCCAGCCTGAGGCACCCAGCGAGGGGCCTGCCAGAGAGCCCACCGGGGCACCAAGCGTAGTCGGCAGGCAGGACAGATGTGTCTCCCCCATATGTGTCGGGATGGTCCTCAAACATGGGGAGACGCTGTTGTAACCAATGCAGCACAAATTTGAAGACACCGTTGAAGTCATTTTTTTCTCAGAGAAAAAAGGAGAAGCAGAAATTTTCTGTAGCACTAGATAAGAGTCCTCATACTTGCAGTCAAAAAAGTTAGGAATTCTGGTCCCCAAACCAGCTCAGGGTAGTTCTGTGCAATGCAGGAGCTGGGGACTGGGAGGCTGGGGAGGAAGCCTGTCCCTGAGCTGACCCAGCCCGCCGCTTGCAAGCTCCCTTCTTCCCTCTCTGGGCTGGCTGAAGGGGGTAGAGCCCCCGCCTCATGACTAAGGGCTTTGGGGACCCTCTGTGCCCTTAGCAAACTTCAGAGTGAAGTGTTACTACCCAGGCCCACTTTACAGGTGAGGAGACTGAGGCACAGAATAGTTAAATAACTCACCCCAGGCAGCAGGGCAAGGATTCAAATCCAGGCAGTCTAGTTCTAGGAGGCTGGCTCCCACTCTGGGGGTCTTGAGAGAAGAATTTGGGGACACATGGTCTGCAGTAGCAAGGTCCGGGGATATAAAGTGAACTCCCGAAACGGTGTAGTTTACACAGAGGTCAACATCTCCTGGCAGGGTCCTTCCCGCACACCCACCGCTGTGAGCTCCACGGGCACACCCCAGAGGCTCGGCGCAGCTGGAGGACAGAACTCTGCTGCTCGTCGGAGGCCCAGAGTTCTTCCCTCTCTTTATCCTTCCAGTCAGTAAAGGAAAGTAGTGCGAACCGCTTCTGCTATAAGCCTTGGCGCAAAGACTCAGAGATACGCGCACCTGGGCACCCTGCTGGAGCTGCTGTCTGACTGCGCACAGTGAGGCTGCACAAGCTGGTCCCTACAGCACAAGGGCTGCGTGCACATGAACCAGCTGGTGCGATATGCTGCAGGAAGGCTGTGTGCAGAGGGACCCTGTGTCTAAGTGTAACCTCACTGAGGGTGTGACTAGGCCGTGAGCCCAGCGTGGTATCTTGAAGGTTCAGGCCGCAGCTGTGAGGAGAGAGACATTGAGGCAGACCCGACCACTGCAGGACTCAGGGGAGGCTTTTGGAAAAGGCTAGACAGCAGGCTTTGAACAGGGAGAGCATTTAACTGAGCAGAGACTAGAGGAGGAACTTCTAGCACAAAGAGATAAAGAAGCAAGAGTGGAGGGGATGTGGGGGGGCCAGAGCCCAGCTGGACCTGAGCCAGCAGGAGGCGAGTGTGGAAGGCCGATGGCCAGCCCACCACCAGCCTCACTCAGCCGGGGAAAGGGGACTTTCTCCTAGAATCCCTGAGGACTTAGCTAGGAAAGGTCGGCCACGGTGCTAGATTGTTGGAGGAGAACGGAACTGATGGTGGGAACTCAAACGGCGCTTTTCCAGTTTGCAAAACAGTTCCCCATGTAAACTACCTCACTTCACCCACCCAGAACTCTGTGCGTTCTGATTCAACAATTTTTACCACCCACCTTCCCTGCCTGCTACACTGTAGAAAAGGACACCGAGGCTCAGAGTGTGAAGGCGCTTGCCCCAGCCCACGGCAAAGGCAGGTGGAGCCCGCGCTGGAAGCTCAGCTCTCAACTGTTGTTAATTCCATGGTCCCACTGCCTCCTCAAAGTCCAGAATCAAGCACACTTCTTCACTTGTTTCCATTAAATAAATGTCTTTGTAATGCTCACACTGTTAATAATAGCAGGAAGTAAATCTGGCCACATAATGTGAGAAAGGTAATAACAGTCCCATGTCAGGAAATCCTGTTGCGCAGAGTCCCCTGGGAATGTTAACTCTCGCACACTGACCCCACCGGCCTCCTGACCTTCGGCACAGTTGGCTTCCTCAGGCAAAACTGGGCCAAAAATGCTGTACCTTTGGCCAAAGTCTGACCTTTGCCCTCTAGTAATGAAGAATCCCTTCCAAGTAGGGTGGGGAGGGGGGCGGCGCCAGTAGGCTCCTCCCCTCTTGGGCCTCCCCAGGCTGGTCGGTGGTGGGTGCTGGGCTGGGGAGGGAGGGAGGCTGCAGGGGCGGAGCTGGGAGCTCAGGGACACTTGCTCCGAGGAGAGAGGAACCTGGAACGTGTCCCACCCTATCCTGTAAATGAAGCAAAGTGAAGGGATGTTTAAATACATGAATTGGTACATGGTAGGTTCTAGTCAGCCTGTGAGGGGGTTAGGGCTAGAGGAATAGAAAACAAACCTATGCACAAGCCAGCCCCTGAGGATTCAGGAACTGAGATGCCAGCCCTTTGGCAGCTCCCCTCGTGCAGAGGACCTGAGCTCGCTCACGCAGGCAGCTGACTCCACTGCGTGGTGGTTCATTGCTGGCTTATCCTTCCAGTCAGTGGTCTTTTTTTATAACATGCACACCACTCAATCATTTTCACACATAATTACCTCACTTCTTCCACCAAACAGCTCTGCAAGTTAGCTTGCAGCATGATTTATTTAGTTATCCATTCCCTCAATGAATGGCAGTAGAGCGACCACGAAGTGCCAGGCATGGGTAGGTGCTGGGAACACAGGCACAGTGCTGCCCTGGAGGGATTCTCCCTCTGTCTGGGAGACTGATTCTGATAAATACAATACATTAGCTCATTACAATGATAATAAGAGCATCACGGGAGAAGTGCTGGGTGCCAAATGGTCTCTAACAGGGAAACCTGAGGGAATCTGGGTCCATGAACACCCTCCTGAGGAGGAGACCCTGGAGCTGGGAACTGGCAAGGGCTTCTCTCCCCAGTCTGCCATAGCCCCACTGAGGCACTGTTCATGATGAACAAAATGCATCATTTTAAATAAGGACGGGATCCAATGGGGCAGGGATCAAGGTGAGGTGAGGGAGCTGAGTCGGACGAGTACAGGCTTAGATCCTGCACAAGGGAGTAAATTCCTGAAGGCCAAGACTGGTACTGGCCATCGTGTGGGCTGGCTGCCACGGGGCCTGGGCCCTCCAGGCACGTACCGCCCCAGGTTCCTGGCCAGGAGTCCGGAGTCTCCGAGACAGTGTGCAGCCCAGCACCAAGGGCGCCGTGGTGAGTGGCGGGGAAACCTGTTTCTCCGCTAAGAGTCACTGAACCAGAGAGGAAAAAATCTGTGTATAGCTCAAGCAGAAATGGCAACTTCTTTCCAGGGAACTGGGGTCAGGGGTCAGATTAATTTTCCAGGACTACTGTAGCATAGGACCACAAAATGGAGGACTTAGACATGTTTACTTTCTTACAGTAGTCCGGAAGTCCTGGAGGCCCAAAGTCCAACATCAAGGTGTGAGCAGGTTGGTTCCTACCCGGCACCCTGAGGGAGGGAGAGTCTGGTGGTGCTGACAAGCCCGGGTGACCCTTGGCTCGTGGATGCGTCACTGTGGTCTCGGCCGTCATCGTCACACAGTGCTCTCCACTGGGTCTGCGCCCAAATGTCCCTCTTCTTCTTCTTCTCAGTCCTCACCCAAGGATGTGTTGTGTTGATTTTAGACAGACAGGAAGGGAGAGAGCGAGAGCAAGGAGAAGCATCAGTGTGAGAAATGGCACAACCAGGGATTGAACCTGCATCCTAGGTATGTGCCCTGACTGGGAATCGAACTTGCAACATTTTGGAGTATGGGACCATGCTCCAACCAACTGAGCCACCAGGCCAGGGCCAAATTTCCATCTTCCTATAAGGATACCAGTCATTGGATTAGGGCCCACCCTAATTCAGCAACCTCATCTTAATTAGACTACATCTGTAAAGACCTTATTTCCAAATAGCCACATTCACAGAGGGTTTGGACTCTGCCAGATCCTTGGGGGAAACGATTTTTACCCACAGCAGGACTATGGGGTTATTCTAATGTTGGGCTTGCTACATCATTAGAATTGGAAGGAAGACAAATATTTTAAAATTCACATTTCATGCATCTGCTTTTGAAAGCATTAACAGGAAGCATAAATGCCTTTGAATAAAAATGAAAAAACAATATCTAGTTTCATTCTGTCTTCTGATCTGACAGGGGGTGATGGAGAGTATAGGGGTGTGGTGCAGGGCACTGGAAGCAGACCATCGCAGAGACACAGTCGCTGGGAGAGGGGAGGCACGGCACAGGCTCTGAGACACAGCGTTGCTCCCAGGACTTCTGGAGGCCTGGGCCAGGGACTTCCAAAGTCCCGTCGTGTTTTTACAAATGGCGTGAGTGGGGAACTCCAATTTTGTTGCTTTGTCCTCTAGGTAGATGGTAGAGTAAGAATGGGACTTGGCCTGAAGGTTGGGGAATTCCCGCTCCTGCTCCAGACACCATTGCTCAGAATGTATCAACCCCACTTCAGTATATATCAAGAAAGTATCAACACTGGGCAAGTTAGAAAGAATTGAGATGAGTTTCAGGTTCAGGGGTGGCAAATGGGTTTTCTCTCGCGCGCCAGGCCTCTAATGATGGTCGTCTAGACCACTGTGTAAAGAAGTATCTGGGCTCAGAAAACCATATTTGATTAGTTATGTCTGCCTTGGAAGGAGAAGTGGCAGTTTACATATTTGCTACACTACATCTAGCATAAACATTGCATTTTGAAGGTGGGAAGAAAGACCAAGCAAGAGAAAGTAATATGCCTGAGGTCTCCTTGCAAGTTCATAGTAGAATCCAGATATGCCCCCACTCCCCATGCTCTCCCCAAACTGGATTCTCTTTCATTGTTCTCCCTGCAGTGAGTGGCAACTGCATCTATCCTGCTGCCGAGAAGTGAGCCTCAGCATTTCTCTCCCTGCACATTCAATTGCCACATCCCGCTCACTCCCCTCTTAGCTTTCTTTCAAGCCATTCACCTCTTTCCATTTCTCCATCATCCTCCTAGTTCAAGGTTCTCAGCAGGAGTGCTCCCCAAAGGACGCTTGGCAATATCCAGAGACATTTTTGGTTGTTCCAACTTGAGGGAGGGGAAGGCTGCAGGCATCCCGTGGGTAGAAGTCAGGGCTGCTGCCACACGCCCTCTGATGCCCAGGGCAGCCCCGCACAGCGGTGGGCCTCACATCCAGCCCAGAGTGCCAAAGGTGCTGAGGTGGAGGAACCTGTTCCTGGTGTAGCCGCCCTCTTCTCTTGCCCACACAAGCTCAAGGGCCTCTTGACCATTCCTATCTCCATCTTGCCCGTACAGTCCAGTCTCTCTACCAGAAGCCAAAGTAACCTTAAACTGTAAGTTCTAATTCTGTCCTTCAGTACAGATCCAAGCTCTTCACCACGGTCCAACAGACTCTGTGCAGTCTGGCCCAGCCTGCCGTTGCTTCCACCCTATTGCTCCATCTCTGTACTCCGTCTCACTGGCCTTCCTTCAGTGCTGGAAGGAACCGTATTTCTTCCTGCCTCAGGGCCTCTGCAGACGCTGCTCCCTGTGTCGGAAACCCCAGCCCTCAACCCAGCCTTTTCACCTTGTTAATCCCTGCTCATCCTGCTAATCCTATTGATTCTCAGTTTCTCCAGAAAAACCATTCATCTCTTGCTCTCTTCCTGGTACTTATTATAGGAACTATGTATTTATCTGTGGCTGTCTTCCTCCTCCCAGTGCATCAGAAGTCCCCTGCAGGCAGGAGCAGTATCTGTTTTGATCACTCCCATGTTTTCAACCTCTAGTATTGTCCATACACCCTAGTAGGACCTCAATAAATGTTTGTTGAATGAATGAATGAATGAATGATTGAATGAAAAAACAACCTTAGGTCTCTGGACCCCTTGGCTCCATTCATCATTTTATAATCAGGATCTCTTCATGTTCTTCTTCTTTTCTATTTCTCTGCCTTTCAAACTCTTACTTCTACCTTTTCTTTCTCCATAAATTGTCATCTTATACACTCAATTACCATATATATATATATATATATATATATATATACACACACATACATATATATTTGATTAAATGTTGTTCTTTGTTAAACATTTTGTTATTTGCATATCCTTCAACTGATGTTGCCAGGAATGAAAAACAGTCAAATTATGACGAGTACCTATGCTGAATGGACGCCGGGCACTGCCTGAAGGCAAGCACTGGACGAGGTGGCCTTGTGCTGGGAGTCAAAGTCGGTGGCCAGCAATTCTTCAGCCCAAGCCCCAAGGGGGAACACAGTTACTGGCTCCCTGATAATTAAAGCAGGTCATTCCCTAGCCCTGCCCAGGGTCTGCAAGTCTCAGTCAAATGTAATCTCCTCACAGAGGCCCTCCCAGAACACCCTCCAAAAGTAGCCCAAAGGCCAAATGCCCAACTTGGAAAATAGAGTACAGAATTGGGAAGGGGCCTAATCCTTGACAACACTAGAATCACTGCCTCAATTTTTCTTGCCATATGAGGGGGAACCCCGCCTCAAAATCTTCTGGAGGGCAGGTCCCTTGTATTACATGCTACCCCTGCTAGATGAGGGTTCTAGGAACCCATCTGTATCAGTGTACCAGCTGGCATTGTTGTGAGAGGCTGAGTTTGGCTTCAGTGAAAATTTTTTTTAACTCTTTCAACCATTTGCCTATTTCATGATGGGTGATCTATGAGTGCACCTGCCCACACTATGCTGAGTGTTCAGTAGATTTTGACCAAAAATGGCATAACCCCCATGCCCTACCCTCCCTATTCACCCATCCTGTTTCCCCAAATGAAGAAATCCCTCAAAGGGAACTGTTTTGCAGATGTGGAAGAGGTGAAACAAAAACAGTAGAAGCACTAAAGGCATCAAAATCAATGAATTCAAAAACTGTTTTGAGCAGTGGAAAGAATGTCTTGATAGGTGTGTTACATCAAATGGAGAGTGCTTTGAAGGTGAATGAAGTTTAAACATGTAAGAATAAATATACAATTTCTTATCAATAAATTCCAGGTCTTTTTGGGTCCCCCTCCATGTGATATAATTAAATGCCTGTATGGGTTGAGCCACTCTTCATCACATATCTTACTTGCAAATGAAAGCGCTCTGGCTGACGCACTCTTCACCATGTGTATTAGTCAGCTTGGGCTGCTGTAACAAAGCAGCACAGACTGGGTGGCTTCAACAGCAGAAGTTTATTGTCACCCAGTTCTGAAGGCTGAAAGTCCTAGTTGGAGGTATCAGCCAAGCTGGCTCCTTCTGAGAGCCGCGTGAGGGAAGGACCCACTCCAGGCCTCTCTTCTTGGCTTGCAGATGTCTGTGTTCTCTTCTCCCTGTGTGATCACACCATATTATCTCTGTAGTTGTCTGTGTCCGCATTTTCTCTTCTTATAAGGTTATTAGTCATATTGGGTTAAGGCCCAGCTTAATGGCCTCATTTTAATTTGATTACCTTTTTGAAGACCTTATCTCCAAATACAGTTACATTCTGAGATAGTGGAGGTTAGGATTCCAATATATGAATTTTTCAGGCAAAACAATTCATATCATAACACCACAGACCCAGAATTATTTTTTTATTTCCCAAGGCTGTCTCCCGGGGTTGGAATCCTCCCTCCCCTGAGACACACACACACACACACACACACACACAGTAGGCCTTGTAGGTGAGAGCCTCATATGACTCAGCCAACAGCCCAGGGTGAGAGCAGACAGGGATGAAAACTCCACTCCAGGACTTAAATGTCAACAGCCAGGGAGAAGGCTCGCCAGCACTGATAAAGGCCATGTCCATAACCGTAGTGACCATCACCATCTGCATGCAGCAGGCACGATGCTGAGGACCTTGTAAATGCTGCGCCAACAGCCCTGGGAGAGCCTGTTGATCGTCCCTGATTGGAGGCTGAGGTCAGAGCTGTGAGTCACGTGCCCATAGTCACAAAGCTTGTGTGGCAGCCATGAGGCGCCTCCCCCATCTCCTTTTAAAGGAGAACCTGCCATTCAGCTGTGGGAGCACAGGAGCCTAGGGCCTCAGTGCAGCACCTTCAGGATCCACCTCCACTTCTGGACCAAATCCATGCACTTCGGGGGCAGCTCCCAGCCAGAGACTGAGGTGTGGCTAGTCCTCTCTGCTCCAGAACTCCTTGTAGAGTTGGCTGAGACTTTGTCATGTTTGCACGTTGGCCTGAGGCTCCCCTGCTCACTCCTGCTCCCTCCATGTTTTCACAGGTATTATTCCCAGTAAACCTCTCCCACCCCAACTCCCAGTATCGGCTGCCCACAGGACCCAAACTGGCACTACTGGGGAGGGCACACCAGGATTAGGACTATGACCAACCGCAAGGGACCTGTCGCAGCTTCTCCAAGTCCTGAAGGCAAAGGCCAGAGACTTTCAGGACGAGAGATGGAGCCCTGAAGTGCATAGCTGGTGGTCATGTCCACCTAGACCAATGGGGGGTGTGCAGCCAAGATGCCCAGGGCTTGGGGCACAGGGAGCGGTGAAGACGGTGCCCGTGATCACCAGCTGCCTGGTGACAGAGTCGAGACCAGAGGTCCAGGTTCCTGAGTCCTATCCAAGCTCTGTGCACAGGCTGGAACCTCCTGCCCAGACAACTGACCCACAGCTGCAGCCCTGAGGTAGGTCTGAAGAGAGAGGAGGCTGAGGAGGAGGCTGTCTTCTAGCAGCAGAACAGAGAGCCAGCAAAAGGTGGGGAAATGAGAGGTGCTTAGGTCCCTCTCCACACACTGCATAGGCACCACTCCTCATCTAAAGTGGGTGAAAATACCCCTTCTTGCATGGGAATTGAGGGTGTCTTAAGAGGTGGTGTGCCAAACCCCCCACCCCAAAGCCTGAGACTCTTGCCCTGGTCCTTTCTGACCTGAGTGCATGCGTTGCCTCACTGATTTATGACTGAGATGACCTAAGACCTTTATGGAGGGGCTCTGGAAGCCAGCTTATAGCCCACACTATTTCCAGGGCCAATTCGCTTTATGGCCAACAGGAGAAAAGGGCTTAGCGGCTTCAGAAGTCTCTTCGGTTCTACAGGCACAAGCACAGCTGTTTATTTTTCAAGGGGCTCCCAGGCAGAGTCTGTCCCATCCTTCCTCCTCCCTCCGTCCCTCCCTGAAGAGGCTCGGGTCTGGGTGAAAGCGGTATGACAGGGCACAGTCAGGCTTCTCCAAGGCTGGTGGAGAACAGGGGAGGCCAGGGGCGTCTCACATCTTGGCTGCCACTGGGGCTGTTCTCTTGCTAAGGGTTCATGTCTAGATTGGGGTCTTCTGAACAGAAGACTAGCTTGTCTGGTGGATGGATGGAGATCTGAGGTTGCCTTCCCATTCTCACCTTGGGTAGTCTCAGCAAAATGCTCCGAAAGCCCTAATGGCCACCTGTCTGCATACATTTTTGAACAAGGTTTCTTTTTTCTTTTTAAAGATTTTATTTATTTATTTTTAGAGAGGGGGAAGGGAGGGAGAAAGAGAGGGAGAAGAACATCGATCAGTTGTCTCCTTTACACACCCCTACCGGGAACCGAACCCAAAACCCAGGCATGTGCCCTGATGGAGAATGGAACTGGTGACCTTTCACTTTGCAGGATGACATCCAACTAACTGAGCCACACTGGTCAGGGTTTGGCAAGGTTTCTGAGTTGAGCATTTGCACTCAAGGCCAAACCTTCAACGATCTCCAGAGCATAGTCTACAACACTCCAGATGTTCACAGCCAGCAATAGCAGCCCACTGGCCCTGGATAAGAGCTATCAAAATGTGCAGTGTGTGTGTGTGTGTGTGTGTGTGTGTGTGTGTTTGCAATCATCACAGAAAGGCAGCATGAAGAACACAAAGCAAAGACTTGAGAACCAGTCAGATCTCGTTCTGCTACTTCAAATTATTACTGCCTGAGCCTTGGACTTCTCATCTGTAAGTGGGGTAATAATGCATCCTCAGGTTGTTGGAATTAGATGAGTAGATAGTATAACAAAGCACTTAGTCTTGTGTCGGATCAGGACTCAATAGATTTATTAATATTCATGAAAAGCAAGGAAACAGAGGACAGAGAACATCCCTGGAGGTAAGAGCTGCCTGTTCCACTTGGCAATCTGTATTTCTGATCTTGTCTGACAGCTGTGGATCCACACTTGGCATTGTTGAAAAATTGGTATAAACAGGATACTTTTGCACATATACCCCTGTATGTCCACAGGCATAAGCCCATGTATTCAGGCACATGCCTGCACGCACCCTGGAAATCACACTCGTATTACAGAAGTGTCTTTGCAGATGCGTGCTCTTGCATATTCAGACACATGCATGCGTGGATACATTCCATGCATGTTACACACAGAGTCCTACAGACACATGCCATATATACACATGCACACATCCCTGCACATATACACTTGGGGTCCCATGCCTCTGGTACATATGCAGATACAGAGGAGTGGCTGACAGCCCCTAGAGCCAGACCAGAGAGCATGGTGAGCTCAGAGCTTAGGGCCCAAAGAAAGGAGGTAGGAGAAGACTTTTCAGCTGCTGAAGGACGTCTTGAAGTGAAAATAGCCCAGCTCCGGCCTGCTAGGAGAGGTGCAGGGCAGCATGGTGGCTCTGATCCACCCCCTGAACACACACACCCCTCTCCTGCCTCTGAATCAAGGTCTTTTCCTGCACTTGCCTGTGCAGCCGAGATGCCACATGAAGGAGCCACAGTGAAAGGGCAGGACACTGCCTGCTCACCCTCAGGGTCAGGGTGAGGGCAAGAAGGCTGGAGAGCCGGGGCTGGAGGGACCCCTGCATTCCTCTCCCTGCGGTCATCAGTTTAGCTTGAGAGCCCTCCAAGGACTCTCAGCATCAGCCTCATGCCTGGCTGCCTTCTGTGGTCCTGCTACTACAGGGAGGGGACAGGAAGAAGAAGGAGAGGCCAGCACTCGGCGCCACCCTGTCGTTCGTGTTGAGAAGTGTTCAGACCTTTAAGCAGGAGCCTGGCTTCCACGGGGCCCATCTAGGACAGCCTGCTTAGAGCAAAGGGAAGTCCGTGTTCACATTACCATGATTAATAAAATTGCACATCGTAAAATATATTGCAATCATTGAATCGCACATTTCAAATAGGTAAATGCTACTGTATGTGACTTATACCTCAATAAAGCTGCTTTTACACCTCTCCTCTCTCACTCCTACTCTTAACACTCTGGTGTGGGCGCTCTGCAAGTTTTTAAGTGGATATTGCATTAAACCCTTCCCAAAACCCACTCTCCATGTGAGGGAAGGTGTAGGCCTGGTTCAAGGTCACCCAGTTTCTCAGCAGTAGAGTTGGCTCCAGACCCCACTTAGCAGGATTGCTGTCTGGGTCATTTCTTCTTCCTTGTATTGTCAGGGTTCAGTCACTGGTTCTACCTTCCCAGTACCAAACTGGGCCAGTGTTTCCTAAACTCTGGCAGCAGTAAGAAACATCACCAGGAATGCTTATTAAACAGCTGGTTTGGGGACCGCTCCTGAGGTTCTGCCTCAGTGGGTGACTGGCACCTGCTCTTGGACCCTGGACAAGCTGGGAACACCTGGGGCCAGGTTCGGGGCTGGGGGTGGGAGGGAGCAGCTCCTGGGCCTTGGGCAGGACGAGACTGCATCGCAATGCATTTGCACTAGGGTATTAATAGAAACATAAAACTCCAGATCAGCCATTTCTTTCCCTCAGGACAAGCCCGGACGACATGGGCCGCTCTTCTGCGACGCTGACCTCTGCCGCAAATTAAACAAGAGGCAGGGTCACATGGACACCTCGTT